>BLKR01002851.1:0-173859 GCA_011170035.1 Teleogryllus occipitalis
GCCTGCAGACCAGCCCTGAGGAAGACCACGAAAAGATGGTCGAAACGTTGGCAACACAGCCTTCGACGCGGCGGCACCCGTACAGCCAAGATCATTCACATGACTCCGGCCGCGGAAGCCTACGACTTCACCCGAATATATTAATTTGTTTACAAGGCGATCGTGAAAACAACATCAAAAGCTTTGGCAAAATCTATCTACTATCGCGTCTACCCCTTCACCTTTATCAATTTCGTCGGCTAGGTCCTGTAGAAGTGAGACAAGCTGACTTTCGCGAGAGAAACCGTTCCTGAAACCGTGCTGACCTTGATACAGCTGTGGCCTCCCATTCTTTTCGGATGTAGTTACACACTGGAAGTCGGGTGTTTATACTTTTCCTTGAAGAACTTAAGTCTAAGTCGACAAGACCTGCTTTATCGTCACTGATAGTTTCTATGACGTCGCGCGATAAGAATAAGTCTTTCGGACTAACGAGGCAAATATCTAGAAGCGCGTCCTAGCGAGTCGGCTGGTCTACTACTTGCGCTAATCCGTTGTTCCAGACCAGTCTATTGACAAGTTGCTGCACGTGCCCATCGCATACGCACCCTTTCCAAATCGAGTGTGGAAGATTTAAATCTCCGGTAATAACTACAGGATGGCTACGTATGTTTTGTCCTTTCGTGTATCGCGCATAAGATTTCGTAATTTCGTAATAAACTTATACACACTTACCGCCCTACACTGCCACACATACCGGAAGACCAGTCAGGAATTTAGAGCTTGGGGCGATGCCCCGCTAGTGGGCGATAACTGTTCGCGAAAATCCCGCTAGCCTACAGGTAGATCGACGCCGGATGTCACCAACCAGCGGAGGAAGATCACCGCCAACTCCCGAGGAAAACATGCACTATACTTACGGGACTAGTGTCCTTAGCAGTTAACGCATCCGAAATCACTAGTCAATTAAGTAAGCAAACGACTGCTTTTACTGTAGACTAAATTTTCCCTCCCAATCTGGGTTTCTGCGAAGACTGTGGCTTCAATAAACTTGCAAGAAATAGAGTGCTACAAAAAATCGATGCGTGCGTGTCCGAGCCAAGGCAAACGGCAGTTCCCGTCTTTTTCTCTGCGCTACCTGGTTACCGAGCTGACACAGCAACTGCCATACTGCTGCCAACCTGTTGCTGTGTGCGAAGGCTGTATTGGAATCTACGTCGAACCTTACAGGCGACGTGTGCCTATCCACATTATTGCTTCCTTGCCGCTTCGTTCAAAGACCGGGCGTACTTTGGCCCTTTTACTCCCATATGCTCATAGTGTCACACTGCGACGTCATCATCTTGTTAATCTCAGTTGGATATTCAATTGAATATTGTTGATATTAATGTATCAAATTGTATCGTTTCGAATTCCACTTTGTTTGAGAGATGGACACAAAAAGTTCTAGGAATATTAACTCTGAAGTTTTCTGTTGTCCTATCTTTTGTTCTACCGTAAAGTCATAATTTATTCTACATGTACTCTATGTCTTCACAGGTAGAGATGCACACCGTATCCAGCGTTTCTCCTTTCACAGTTCCTCTCGAGGCTGCGATGTTAATTCCATGTGAAACGTCATTTCAAGGTGTCTCATGGACGGCTGTCTTCGAACTTGAGAGATATCATCTGCACCTGGCCACCACCGTTAAGTGAGATTACTCTGCCGTTGGTAGCTTCCAACTGCCACCGCTCTAGTCCAGGCATGTCAAAGTGACGTATCTAGTCCGCGTACGTCTGTAGCTCGTGATGGGTATTAATCTGGTCCGTAATGACTTACAGGAATCTCTGCGCTATTGAAACAAGTTATATTACTCTTACTCACGAGGATAGGTAGGAGGCAAAACGGTAATTTATAGCAAAATTGTAAATCAGTATTACTTTTGACGTGACGTCTTACAAATCAGTGCTATTATGTTCAAAAGTGAGCGACACGTTCTCGTTGAGAAAGACACAGTAAATGTACGACAGCGTGGGTCTGTCCTTATTCTTCACAAAAGCTCTTGTGGTTCTGACGTCATAAGGGCGGTGCTGCGGGGGAAGAGGCGCTACGCAACACCCCCTGAATATATCCAGGGAGTGTTGCACTACGCCACTGATTCTGTGCTGTTTAGTGCATTGAATCCCGCTTACGTAAGTGTATAGTCACAGTAGACGAATACTGTGGTGTAGTCTCATTCCAGGAGGCCGTGATATTTAAAATGATACATTTTCGAGGGCGGCCTTGGTCACTTTTTCAGAATTAGCTTTGCTATTTTTGGAAAGTAAAGCACTTGCTTATGGAAATGCATGGTTGTATCGATTTAATGAAAAAAATGTACACTTCAGTTGCAACTCCGTTAATTTAAACAAATCAAACCGTATCATTTTTCTCACTTCACCCATAGACAGGCGATTACATTACCTACGTGTAGAGAATATATCCCAATAAAACGTGTTTCTGTTAAAAATTCAGTATATGTAGATGGTATTTTAGCTGGTACATATTGTAATACACTTTGTAAATAATCGTTTTAAAAGTGCAAATGATTCACAGTAGAACCAAACTTTCAGCACTTCTGGCAATCTGTGTTTCACAGTGATGGAACCGTAACAAACGTGAAATAACGCCCAGAAAGTTCTCGTGTTACAGATAAGGTTTAGAAAAAATGACTTGTGCCCCGTTGAGGGAAAAGAGAGTAAGTTAGTGAAGCCTGTTGAGGCGTAATGTGTTTTGGTGATTCCATGTGCGCCTGGTAATCCAAATGTATAGTGAAATGCGAATTCCTTTGTGTTTCGTCTTAAATCTGTTTGGTACACCGCTGGAGACTTCCTTGTCCAACAGTAATACATTTACGGGGTTTTGTGTCCATGGTTTCTTATAAAAGGGAATAATTCGTTATATTTCCTTGGCATATTATATATAGAATGTCCGGGGAGGGAACGTCATAAAATTCGAAAATAAGTTCTTAAGACAATTTTAAACATATTTTGCCTAATACACCATTTGGATATTCTGAATAGCTGAGCAGGAATATGTACTCAAAACTTGATTTGAAAAAAAAATGTTTTCTACGCAAAAATTTGCATTGCAGAAGCATAGACACACTACAGAAACGTTTAAATTGTTTATTTACAAAATATATGAATATATTTGTTCAGAAAGAAAAAATAATCCAGAAATAAAAAAAGCACCCAATTTACACAATTCGACTGATTTTTATATCTGAACAAATATATTTATTTCTTTTATAAATGATAAGCAAATTCTATGTTTCTGGAATATATGTATGCAGCTAAAATGCAAATTTTTGTCTAAAAAGCATTTTTTCAAACCAACTTTTGAATGCTTATTATGGCTCAGTTATTCAGAATATCTAAATAGTTTATTAAACAAAATATGCTTAGAATTATCTTAAGAGCTTATTTTGTAATTTTTGATGTTTCCTTCTCGAACACTCTGTATAGAGAGGACAAGGAGTCTGAATACAATTACTGATGAACATCGCTTCTGTTATTTTTCTTGTGCTTGATAATTTTTCTTAATGAAATTTCCCGCCGAGAGACGAATTTGCTTTTCTAATTTAATATTGAATCTTGGTATTCAGTTATAATCGAACTACTACTCGCAATTTTGTAATTACGTAGTAATTGGCGATATGAACACATACCGTGTGGTTGGCATGAAGTTTACTGTTTTGGTAAACGCACTGAGGATAAAACAAACCTTTTTGCTCTGACAACTAAGCTCTGTTGTTCTACTGTTGCTTCAGACCCTCTCAGTTCTGCTATTTTCAATTTTTGTTGAATATCAAAGAGCTTACTACAGGGAGCGTTATTATTTTTCGTAAGCGGGAATTTTGTTGTTGTGACCTCTCAGATGGTCTGAAACTGAATTACTTGTGGGATACTCTGTTCGATAAGGGCTAAATATTTTATTTTAAGGTCTACAGGAGTCTAGACAATAATATATTAAAAATGAAGATCAAACCATTAACTTACGTTTTGGGTTGATAATAAAAAAAAACTATTTAAAGTGGGGTGGAATAACCGATCTCTTCACTTCATCCAACCCACAGACCCATGACGCAAAGAAAATTCCACAGCCCAGAAGACTCTCAGATTTACAACAGATGAAAATGAGGAAGTAAAGACTGCTTTTTTAATTCCTATTTTTGAAAATATTTTTCGTAATACTGAACTGTTGTTATCGGCTTAACGCAACTAAAGGAACGAAAAGCCACTCGTAACGACCATTATGGAACAAATTAATTGTAGCCAAAGATGGAGTAAATGTATTCCAAAAAAATGATATTTTTTGTTTGTTTCTTTTAAGAAGGCGGTATTAAGAAGAAAATATTGAACGTCACACGGCCGACAACACAACTAACAGATTATGTTAGTTTTATTCATTGTAAATCGGCCTGATGACGATAATACCAGTAACACCAACACATTCCCGATATTTTCTCGTGCCACGCGAACATTTATTTTTCGAGCGTGCTGGAGCAGCCGCGGCGAGGAGGGCGCTTGGAGGGTCATGTGGAGGCGTTCCCTCGCCGCGCCGCGCCGCGTCGCGCCGCGCCGTGCCTCGGCGGCTGTCGCCTCGCGTCGCCTGGCGTCGCCCGGCGCGCGGGCCTCAAAGGGCGCCGCCGGCCGTGAAGGCGTCCGCCAGATAGCGCGCATTGTGCGCCCGGCGCCGCGCCGCCATCCTCCGAAATGGACGCGCGTTCCTCCCTCGCGTTCGCGGCGTTCGCCCGAAATGGACACCCACTCACTCTGCCGCACGCCCCTTCCCTCCGCCCCCGCTCCGCCCCCGCTCCGCCTTCACTCCTCCCCCGCTCCGCCCCGCCCCGCGCGCCCCGCCGCACAGTGGTTCAATCGGGCCTAAAACACGGCCATAATTGCAAATGCGAATGGATTTGAACTTACGTGGCTATCCGGGAGACGCCGCGTCCAGGGCACAGGTGCCGACGTTTCGGTCGCCATTCTGCGACCTTCATCAGGGCGTAGTATTGCGTCGGCACCTGTGCCTTGGACGCGGCGTCTCCCGGATAGCCAAGTAAGTTAAAATTCCGGCCGCGGAAGCCTACGCTCTCACGCGAATGGATTTACGTAAAAGTGGATATCAATGGGTTTTTGAGGTCGCTGAATTTGAATATCATAAATAATTTCCAAAATTCAAAATGGCGGCTTCAAAATGGCGGATCTACTCACTTAAAAACAAACAAAAATGCATAAAAAATATGCATATGGAGTTCTGGAGATCACTGATTTCGAATGCCATAATGAAATTTCAGAATTCAAAATGGCGGTTTCGAAAAAACTAACTGACTCATAAATATTAAACCGATGTGTGTAGAAATATGGATACAATGGTTCTCGCGGTCCAGGGTTAATATTGTTATCATTCCAAAAAATTTATATCAGAAATTTTCCTGTTAAAAGTAATTATTAGATGGAGAAATCGAAAAGATATACAGAGAAAATAATTCCTTGGGGCGTCGAAGACACTTTTGGAATATCTCGTGTTAAATCTTACTATGTAGAATTGCAGTAAAGTGTCTATAAAGCAAAAAAGTGCAGGTATGTGCAGCTAAATGTGTGTTATTATGATTAAGGGCATTCTTCTTGATAAATAAAAATATTGATTGAGGCAGGAATAAGCAGGACAAAAAATATAATCCACAATATACATGACTAAAATTGTTACGCTAGGTTAGAGTTCAACCATGTTATATATAAAATTATTAGATACTTTTTCTTAAGAATATACTTAACTTTAGTAAAATAGAGTCTTCTGTTCGGAAATACGAAAAGAACCCACGAAAAATTTAAACACTTTTTTAAATTTCACAAATACAGTCGACAAGAATCAATGCATTCGAGTGTTTCGAGCAACGGCAACTTCACGAGACCGTGAGGAAGTCAAAAATGATTGAAATTACATTCCGGAGCTGAAGTAGTGTGCTGCAATGTCTTCCGAACAATGTCACTGCAGCGCCTCTGACCGGGAGGTCCTAGGTTCGAGTCCCGACGGCGGCAGGATTTTCGACACTAGCTTTTCAGCTATGTTGAATTCAGTCGCTGTCTGGATGAGAATTCTAGCGGCCGCCTGTTCTGATCGGTAGTTTTCCGTGGTTTCTCAGATCAATACTAGGCGAATGCCGGAGCAGTACCCTACCAATCGGGCCACGGACCGCGCGCGATCTGTCCTTCCTATTCCTAGTCCTATCCTCTCCCATTACACACACACACACACACACACTAACATGCACTACATGTTACGGGAGACCGTTCGGGAGCTTAGAGCTTCTCCCAGCTGGGGCGGTGCCCCGCTGGTGGGAGAGTCCTGGTTATGGGGAAACCCCACTAGCCGACGGTAGGTCGGCGCCGGATCTCGCCATCCAGCGGAGGAAGATCACCGCCATATCCCGAGGAAAAACATGCACTACACTAACGAGACTAATGACCAAAGCAGTTGACTTGCCTGGAAACACGAAAAAATCAATCAATCAATCTTCCGAACAAGATTTGCTAAGTCAGAATTCCGAACGCGCATTTTGAATTTTGCCATTATGGCCAGGTTTTTGACCCGATTGAACCAGTGTGCGTCGTCCTCATGGCTCGGAATGGATGGACGTCTTTCCCGGCCCTCCCTCCACCGCGCCCCGTCCCCCGGCGCGGCCCTTACACCTGGAGGCGCGTTGCGTCACACGCCACACGTCGCCGGCCGTGCGACGACTCGCCGCTTTCCCATCTGCCCGGCGAGCGACGGTGCAAGAGAAGCGCTCGCCATCACGCGACAGGATGGGGAAGCGGAAGGCGCCATCTTGCAGCTACCTGGAAACCACTTTCATTGGAACCCAGTTTTATCATTTGATGACTACGCTAAGAAATTGGTTGGTATGTGGAAACTTTGAAGTTTTCGAAATATGAGTGATGTGGTGTTTCGTGATTGCTTCTCACATAACTAACTTTAACTCTTGACCGCTGTTGTGCTACGAGAGTCACGCAAACACCGTCCAATTTAAGTATTTAAGAATGATAAAAGAATGACTGTGAATTTGTACTCGTAGACTACCACCAGACAATCTGTTTATTCTCCGGAAAAATACCGCGATTTTAGAACTGTAATCAAAGAAACGTTCATTTTTTAGAAAAATGCCGATCTTGAGGGATACGACACGAAGAAAGTAAAAAGACTCTAAAACTACCATTTTAAAAAAATAAGAAACTAAATAGTTTTTAAGATTTAGTAACAGGCTTTAATCAGTATAAAAATCTAGAAAATACAATAAATAACTTCAGTACTCTAAAATTGCAATACATGCGTTTTGGAGTCACTGTAATCACTTATGTCACAGTATTCATCCGGGAGGTTGCCTTTATCGCTGGTATTGCTTCGAATGTTATCATGCCATTGCAGAACAACTTTCTCGCAATTGGGATTTCATAAACACGTTTAGATTTTAATCACACAAAATGTAGTGTCAGAGGTCACACAAACACCGTAGTGCGGTCGCAGTACGCGCGATATATTTAGGGAAATAAAAACTGCATGAACTAGTTGCCAAAGACGAAGCTGGATAGCTCTTAAAAGCCTTAAAATAATGTAGGCTGGTGTTCCAGAAACGTTATTTTTTATACAGTGGCTTGCAAAGAACGATTTCAAATTTACTGAGGTTACAATGACCGCACTGCGGTGGTTCAGGATTCATATAAAACCAGTAAATTGTGATACCACCACAGAGCGACTTTTGACGCAACGGATTGCATCGGATGGTGGTTGAAGACATGGTGCAATGATTGCCATGTTATCTCTCAACCGTCACGTCCCTGAATGGATAGTCCTAGGATCTGAGTACTGACTGAGGCGGATTTTCGTCTGCAGCTACATAGCTGGGTCGATTTCAGCCACTGTCTGGAGGAGAATTCTAGCGACCGTCTTTTCTGTTCAGTAGTTTCTCCAAACAATAACACCGACGCAGTACCCTAACAAAACGGCCACGGAACACGCGCGAACCGGTAGCGTTGGCTCAGTGCATCAACTGATGTCACTGCAGCGCCTCTGAACGGGAGGTCCTAGGTTCCCACTCCACACGGCGGCAGGGTTTTCGACACTAGCTTTTCAGCTAGGTCGAATTCAGTCGCTGTCTGGAGGAGAATTCTAGCGGCCGGCTGCTCATATCGGTAGTTTTTCGTGGTTTCTCCGATCAACACCAGGCGAATGCCGAAGAAGTACCTTACCAAACGGGCCACGGACCGCGCGCGATCTTTCCGTCCTCTTCCTTGTCCTACTCTCTCCCCTTACACACACACACTTACACCAACATGCACAACACTACCACATATTCTGGGAGACCGGTCGGGAGCATAGAGCTTGTCCCGGCTGGAGCGGTGCCCCACTGGTGGGAGAGTCTTGGTTAGGGGGAAACCCCACTAGTCGACCGTAGGTTGGCGCCTGATCTCGCCATCCAGCGGGGGAAGATCACCACCATCTCCCGAGAAAAACATGCACTACACTAACGGGACTAATGACCGAAGCAGTTGACGCGCCCGGAATCACGAAAAAATCAATCAATCAACACGCGAGATCTTTCCTTCCTCTTCCTTGCCCTATCCTCTCCCCTTACACACACTTACACTAACATACACTACACTATCACACATGCCGGGGGACCAGTTGGGAGCTTAGAGCTTTTCCCGGCTGCGGCGACGGTTCCCCACTGGTGGGAGATACCTGGTTCGGAAAAACTCCGCTAGCCGACGATAGGCTGGCGGTGAGTCTTGCCAACTGCGGGGGAAGATCACCGCCAACTCTCGCGGGGAAAGCATGCACTACACGTACGGGAATACCACTAGTTAACGCGCCCGGAATCACTAACAACCAAACAACCATCATATCAAAGTCAAGTGAATGCTGGAGCAGTGCTTTAACAAATGGGCCAAGGACCTCGCACGACGTTCCCATCCTCATCCTTGTTCCTTCTCTCACATACACACGTTTACATCCACCAAACTAGCACACATATCTTGAGACTAGTCGGGGATAGGACGGATAGACGTTTTGATAAACGGGACAGTGCCCTGCTGGAGGTGCCATATGGAGGGGGAATCAACCGACGAGTAGGTCATCGCAGGATTTCTCGTTCCAGCGGAGGAGGGACGCTGCCCCCTTCCGGGAGACTGCACTTACGAAACCATAACTAGTTGACGCAACCGGAATTCACTCAACGTCATTATACAGGACTAACTGTCTTTAGTTCCTCCGGCCTTGTTTCATGGTAACTATTGTTACTAAGATGGACAGTAAACACACCCGAACTCACAAGTTATCCCATCGCTCACTGAGATGTTAGTTACAAAAAATTCGATTTACGGTTTCGGTACATATAATAACGACCCACGTTATTCCTGTAGGTGTAGTCGAAAACTTAACTTAGTTGATTGTCGTGTAATGAGTTTTAGTGGGTCCAAAAGAGGCAAAAGTTATTTATTTTCTCAATGTCTATAGCTTTTACCAGAGCAGGCTAAGGTCTTGATTTTGCACTCAGTTACGTTTATATGAGTCTAAGATGATGACGATACTATGAAGATGAAAAAATCCTTGATAACGAATGCAATCATGGAACTACAAAGTGTACCTCCAAATGATCTAGTACTTAAACTTAAAAGTTAACAACTTGTCTAATTCAACTTTCACTTAAAAGACACTAGATTTTGAGCTTTATTATGCGATGATCTTTGAATAACACCGGATCAAGAAACAGTATTGTTAACCTCAAATTTAAATATCTTATGTATTTTAAATCATTATGTAACTCTATTATGATTACTTGTAAGAATTTTTCACGCTCGAACTTTCTCTGTTCCTGTGGCAACGGATTGTTCCCGCCTTCCTCCCATTGTTGCTCTTTGACGTGTTAGTGTTCGGTGGGGCCGAACGAAAGGGTGCGAAGGGAGGGGCGAGGAATGCGAGGGCGGGCGGAGGCGCCGCCGAGGGGATATTGAGAGCGCAGGTCGACGCAGGGCCGAAGGCTGTCGGAAAAGGGCGTCGACCGCACAGCGGACGAAACGGCCAGCAGTGGCACTTCACAACGAACGCCACATGAATCACTAACATTCTTCTCTCATGATCGCAGCTAAGTTGACACTGCGACTAAGTCGTCACTAGGGTCAAGAAACTCATTTTCAGTTCGCGGGAATTTTGTAGTTGTGGCCTCTCTGATGGTCTAAAACTGAATTAGTTTTGGGAAAATGTGTTCAATCAGGGCTAAATGTTTTAGCTTAAAGTCTACAAAAATCTAGTCAAAATAGATTAAAAATGAAGATAATACTAATAAATGACGCACGAATGACATACTAAATTCTCACCCAAATTAACTTACGTTTTTGGTTGATAATAAAAATCCCAACAATTTAAAGTGGAGTGGAATAACCTAACACTTCACTTCATTCAACTCACAGACCCATGACACAAACGGCATTGAAAAGCCCAAGAGGCTCTCGGATTTAAAACACATGAAAAACAAAAGGTAACGGCCTCTTTTCTAAGTCTTTCTTAAGGTGAGTAGGTGTTGGTCCTCCGCAAAGTGGAAAGATATGTTAAAGATGGTCTCAGTCCATATTTGAATATAGTAATTGATGTATTCGTATTCATTTTCCAGCATTTTTTATATTAATAGATACAGTTTTAACATTTTTATAAAACTTTTATTTCTTATTGTTTTGCCGGGGTATTTCCATGTTAAACAACTGTCAATAAAGAGGCCTAAATATTTTATTAAAGATGAAGAAGGCAGCAATTGGATTTCTTTTTTGTTTAATGAAATTGCATAAGCTGCGTGTGTTTTAATAAAAATAGTTTTTATTGGCATTTACAAGGATTAATTTTCCATTTTTCAATCCATACAGAGTAAGAATTTAATAGCGTTTTCTCAAATATTTCTGTGAAGGATGATAATAAACTAATTGGACGATAATTTTCCGATAAATAATTGTTTTTGGATTCCAGATGTTAGGTTTATTTGATTTGATATCAGTACAATTAATGGACTTTTTAAGTAAACATGAGTTATATATTTTGCTGTTAAGGAGCTTATGGCCTGTTAGGAATCTTTTATTGTTAAATTTGTAATTTGATCTACACCTAGGGTTTTTATGCTATTAGGTTTTGTTTTAAATAGTCAACTTCTGATAAAAATATAAATTTGATTCTTTCTGAAGATGTGTTAGGAGCTCTATTAGTTCTTGAGAAATTGTATTTGAGAAGGAAGAATTAATTGAAATATTCGTAAAAAAAATCAAAATGATAAGCTACTTTTTCAGCTTTAAAGTCTCTTGTAGCTATTGTCAGTCTTTAGAGATAATATTTATTTTACCCTTAGTGAAAGGTTTTATAGTAGAAGAAAATGTAAGTGCAGGTTGAGATGTAAATTTATCAAACAAATTAAATCGTTAAACTCTAATTAAGTTTTGACTTTTCTATTTAGAGAACCAATAGATCTCCTAACACAGCCCCAGAAAGAATAAAGTTTATATTTTCATCTGAAGTTGACCATTTAATACAAAACCTAACGGATTCCAAATAGTATGCATGTTTCTTCAAAGAACTTTTAAATCAAAATTTGGATGTCCGCATTGAATTACCTCAGAAATTGTTACTTAAAAATAGTTTTGTTAAATATTATTCTTTCTTATTGTTAAAATTAATACTAGCATGTTATATTCATCATACCGAAAACCCTTAAAAGACTCTTAAATCGAAAAAGAAATAAAAATTAGCCGGCCCGGTGGCCGAGATCGCTAAGACGGAGTGATCGTGTCGTAGTGATCTCGGACCGAAGGGTCGCGGGTTCGAGTCCCGCCTCGGGCATGGTTGTATTTGTGTTCGTCCTTTCACCCCTTATCATCAATCACCATATCGTTTCATCCACATAGTTACCATACCGTTAACAAGCAATAGTAGTCGCTAATGACCTTAGATGTTGATGCGACCTTAAATAAACAAAAAAAAATTAAAAACACTGTATACGTACGGATTATCATAAAATCCACTTGAAATATTGTTTTGAACTAGACAGTTCGTGATATACTTACCCGTTTCAGGGAAAACAATCATGCGCTTCTCCCCGTGCCTTATCCACTTTCAAATAACATTCATTCACACTTGGTTGACCAGTTGTGCAAGGCGTTTACGGTGAACTAGCTGCCCGTCTTGGCACATGTGATTCTGGGCTTTTGTAAGCGCAAAATGAACGACCTAGTTCCGCGTACATTCTGACAAGAAACGCAAGTTAATTACGCCCCACAACAATCTCTTGAGTTCTGGAGCTTCAGCAGTTCTCTGAAGCGCCCACGACTTCGAGGGACTGGCTGTATTCATGCATAGGCCATGAATGAGAACTTTGTCCGTGCGCAGTCTGCAGCGAGAGTGCGTTGCGGAGGCAGGTGGATATGAGGCAAATGCTGCCCCAGCGGTGCGCTGGGAATTGTCTGAGATTTCGGAGATCTGATCGTTCATTTATGCAATATATTGATACTGATTTCGAATGTCTATTATCAATTTGTCAATAAGCGTATTTTCAGTATGACTGTAATTGCGTGTAAAGTGATACACATAAGATTTTTTGTTTCTTGCTAGATCAGATTTTTTTAAATTGCTCGATACTCTTATTTTTGGACTCGTAGATTACAAATATCCCAAAATTTTAAACGTAATCTTTTTTTTTCTGTATGTTTCTCTCATATTCAAGCCTCTGATATATGTGTTTGAAATTATGTCTCTCTAGTATAATAGTTATTTAGTTATTCACTTTAGTAAAGTTATAATAAGTTAATAAAGTTATCTGAGTAATCTCATTAAAGTTATTCACTTTATTAGTTAGTTATTCACTTTAGTCGTGCTAATGCAAACTATAGTACAATTAAGACATACGTTCTGGAATTCTTCAAGATTCTTTAGTAAAGAGGTTCTGACGTCACTTGTCAGTTAAGGCTATTTCAGAGGTATAGGCTGGTTCAGATATCAAACTTTTTTATATAAGATTTCCCACTTCGTGTTCTTTGGCAAACAAAATTATCATCTTTGATCGCCTTACAGAAGTTTGTAACAATTATTCAGATACACCTGCCTACTTTACTCTTATATCTAGAAGTTTGTAACATTTATTCAGATACACCTGCCTACGTTACTCTTATATCTAGAAGTTTGTAACATTTATTCTGATACACCTGCCTACGTTACTCTTATATCTAGAAGTTTGTAACATTTATTCTGATACACCTGCCTACGTTACTCTTATATCTAGAAGTTTGTAAATTTATTCTGATACACCTGCCTACGTTACTCTTATATCTAGAAGTTTGTAACATTTATTCAGATACACCTGCCTACGTTACTCTTATATCTAGAAGTTTGTAACATTTATTCTGATACACCTGCCTACGTTACTCTTATATCAGGGATGCGCGCACGTCACCTGCGAGAGTACAAGCGAGAGACATACGTCCGAGATAAAAGGCAAACCACGGACTATGTAAAGAGAGGCGCAGAGAAGTCGGGAGGAGACGGGGGCGGACGCACGGAGGAAAGACGCGAGCGGCAGGCGGACGGACGAGCGCGCGCATAATGTACGGCTTCGCGATGACAAACGCCAGCGGCGTGGGCGTGACGCGGCCCCGGCGGCAAGTGGAGGGGGCGGCACGGCGGCCCCCAGCCGTGAAGGCCGCGCCCGAGAGCCTTCCGGGAAGTGGGCGCAGTAGTCGGCGAGGCTGGATCAGGCAAAATGGGAAAGGCAAAATAGATCGCCCAAGATATTTCAGTGGATTTTCATTTTATAAATGTGATATTTCTATTCAACTTGTATTCAGTGGATATTTTTTTTAAAAAACTTAGTAATTTGATGTCCCCATTTTGACGGCTAGTATCTTGAACTGGAGCCGAGTGTTATTTTTTTTTATAAAACTTCTACTCTATTTTTAAGAAATTGGAACGAATCTGTTCCGACGTAGGGGATTTCTATAATGCTTAAGATTAATCACTAGCCGTTATTCGCTTGATAAAAATAAAATAAAAGATAATTCCCGGTGACACAATAGCTGGATCAGCGCGAATATTCTGCACTTTGAAAGCCAGTTTTAAAAGGGAACATAGTTTCTTACTGGAACTCAACTTCGATCAGTCAGCTACTGAACTGCGCGATACAGCATTGTAGGCTCGATGCTGGGCTTGGGTAAACAAACATACATTACTCTGCGTCTATTAACAAACAAAAAACTTAGAGCCGTGCTTTAAATTAGCAGAATATCAATTAGTTTAATATGATGTAACATAAGTTTGGAGATACTACTCCTTTCTGATTCTCTGTGCTACGGATTCTGCATTAGAGTTTGGAAATTTGGAGCCAAATTCCAAAAAATAAAAAAGAACGTTCAATAAGTGCTCATTTTGTAGAATATGAAACATAAAAAAACTTAGATCCACCTGCTCCCTTACATGTATCTTGAAAGTTCTCCGCATTTTGCTCTGTATGTTTGCAGCATGTTACCCCACATATTCCACGCATGTTTTTCAAATGTTCCCCAGTATTTTAACCGGTACGTTCACCACGGGTTTAAATGCAAGTAAAACTGGAAATATAGAAACATATTTTAAGTTATTTTATTACAAAACACTTTCCACAGTCTTACGGCAACTGACAGTGCAGAAGAAGCTCTGAGGGATGAAACGGATTTCTGAATAGCAAGAGTACCCAGAAGAGTTTAACTCCCAAAATATAATAGATGGGACCAAAATAAATCAATGTTTAGAATAAGCCTTAGAAAGATAACCCTCTAATCCTCCGGGGACATAAACCTTGTGTTAAGGGCCTAGGTTTCACTATATTCGAATTATGCGAGTATAAGCGCATCGTGTTTTGCGGGTTGCATGCGACTATTTTATTTTCAGGTATTTTTTAATTATTGAGGGATATAATGTGAAATTAATGAATTTGTTACACACTTTATGGGTGATACGGTGGTTTTGAATCTCACTCACAATTTGGAAATAAAGTGTGATTTTTTTTACTTAAAACTGAGAAGCAGTATTAAAATTAAGCAATGAAAAAAGAATTTAGAATTTAAAAAAATGTAATGAAAGTTTTCATTAAACTTCATCCGCGGATAGTAACGAAGTTTTAAAGGCTCTTGAAAGAAAGGCGCAGGCAAAATATTCGTTGAAATACCTGATTTTTTGAAAATTGCAAATCAGCGAACACTTTTTCGGTGACATTCTGTAACTACAATATTGAAGTTAGAGATTTGTTTTTTAATAAAATCGGTTACTAAAAAGAGATCTTAAAATAAGGTCATGTACAATTTTCGGAAAGTATGAGTAGTTTTCGCATAATTTTGCGTAAATTTAGGCAATTTTAAACTATTTTTTTGGAAAACTGAGCCACAGTTTTTCTTTGAATTTTGTCCTTGTATCTATCAAAGGAAGATAAAAAATGGTACTAGTCCCCTTTTTGCAAACGTTTTGTATTTTATAATATTGAAAAAAGTCGACATGGCAAAATTCATGTTGTAAAAAGTTTGAAAATATTTTTTTGTCTTAAACAAAATATGTTCTAAAAATATTTTTTAAAAAATATTTTGCACAATTGTCTGAAAAAACGAGTAGTTTTGGAGCAATTTATGCTTAAAATTAACGCAAAGTATGAAAAATATTTTTCTCAAAAACTGCTCTAATTGTTGTATGTAATTTTTTCTATAAATAGAACAAGGGACGCTTAAAATAATGGCGCAGGTCTCATTTTCGTTGAACTCAGAATTTTCGAAAATCGCGAACCGAGAACGCGAGAAAGTAGGTGGTATTGTAGCACCAGCTGTTACATGTAGTAGGCTAAGACCGGAGTCCACAACTGTAATATATTACATGTATGTGTAAATCCTTTGAACATTGCTAGGCGAGAAGATGAGAAAAATAAAGAGAGACAAGAGGGCTTTGAAAAGGCTGTGTGATATGAAAAGCCAAGTTTGAGAGAGGTTGTTTTTAGCTATGTTTAAAAAAAAACAATGCTATAGAAATTGAATGCAGAAGTTATAGTTTGCGTGATGCATGAGCTAGGAGCAACCGAGAAGAAAAAAAGAAAGATAAGTCACCAACACTTTTATATCATGAGCAGAAACTAAAACGGAGCTCTTAGTGAAAGAAACAAAGAATCAAAGACCTGTAACAGGGTGGGATTTTTTGTTGAAAATATGAATATGTTCTGTTGTTAATTTTATTGTTTATATAAATGAGTAATATAAGTTTATTTGTTCAACACAGAAGCGTCTAATATTTTTTAGTATGGTAATTTTAGGTGATTATATTAAATATTCTTAAACAATTCATCCGATGTTTTCCGTATGGAAACATTCTGAAGACTGCGTCCTAAGAATTGGTGTGTTTTATTGTGCTGATGAAAAAGTCAAGCATATTTAAAAGATATATTTCGGTACGTTACATAAACTTTCATCGGTGCTTTACCATTCCCCTTCCTGTATGTCTCATTTTAGAAGCATTTAATGTCAAAAGCATCTTGGCATTTGCGGGAGGTCCGGCCTGTTTAGAAGAGGCTGAGTGGGAGAGGAGGCCGCTTCCTGGCCGCGGGGCGTCGTTACGGCTTCCGCCCGCAAACAGCGCCGCTCCGCGCCACCCGCGGATCTCCGGCAACTTAGGCCAGGCGATCGGCTGCGCTATCGATCGCTTGATAAGTGGCCGCGGCGGCGGAGACGGCGGCGGCGGTGGCGGTGGCTGTGGCTGTGGCTGTGGCGGTGGCGGTGGCGATGGCGATGGTGATGGTGGTGGTGATGGTGATGGCGGTGGCTGCGGCGGTGGCAGTGGCAGTGGCTGTGCCGGTGGCGGTGGCGGTGGCGATGGCGATGGCAGTGGCGATGGTGATGGCAGTGGTGATGGCGGTGACGATGGTGATGGCAGTGGTGGTGGCGGTGGCGGCGGCAGTGGTGGTGGTGGTGGCGGCGGTGGCGGTGGCGGTGACGGTGACGGTGTCGGTGGCGGAGGCGGTGGCGGTGGCGGTGGCAGCGGCAGTGGCAGTGGCAGTGGCAGTGGCTGTGGCTGTGGCGGTGGCAATGGCGATGGCGATGGCGATGGCGGTGGCGATGGTGATGGCGGCGGCGGTGGTGGTGGTGGCGGTGGCGATGGCGATGGCGATGGCGATGGCGATGGCGATGGCGATGGCGATGGCGATGGCGATGGCGATGGCGATGGCGATGGCGATGGCGGTGGCGGTGGCGGTGGCAGTGCCAGTGGCGGCGGCGGCGGTTGCGGTGCATGCTGTGTTCTGGCAGCAGCAACTACGAATACAAGCGAAGAGCTCCGAGGCAGTGGGAGTGTCGGCGGTAGAGGGTGATAATAAAGGGACGGATTTTAATGAAATGTCATTTTTTTCTTTTCACTTTAGAACAAAGTTTAGAATAGAAATTAATTTTATGTTATGACAAAAGGAAATAACCCATTTTTATAGGTCATTATTTTGCATTTTTTGTCGTTTTCGACTAAGTCATTTTTGACCTTTTCCCGTAATTTTTAATGCATTTTTTCTGATTAAATCTATTTTAATGCCATTTGTAATGGTAATTTCTTCAAATAATATTTACGAGATGCAACAAATGTTCTTCACAGCATTTCTCAGTAACCTATTCGATTTGTTCGCTCAGAAATTGTTTTGACAGTCGTTGTGAGTATGTAATTCTATGTATCTATCTAATGTATATCAGCGCCGTTACCAGTTCAGCCGATTTTAGGATAACTAAAAACAGAGATTTCCTAGTGAAGAACAGTTCAAACCAAAAGTTTGCAGGCTGAGTTCACACGAACGAACGGAAGGACCCTCAATTACATCAGTAACATATCCAACAGCTTGAATTGTTCATCCGAACTGATTTTGATAAGATTTTTCATGTCATTTTTCTTTGCTTTTATGGCATTTTTAAAGCATTTTAAGACCATTTTATTGATCATCTTTGGCGATGTTTTAGGTCATGAAAATCCGCCCCCTAGTGATAATTGTAGGAGGATTTACTACGCTTGAGGTGGCTGGGTTGACGATGGAATCTTTGGTAGAAATTAGTAAGGAAGCAGAGGTAGAATGTGAGAATGATGAAAGGTTCGCGAGTCTGTAAGTCGATATCTCTCTTAATGGTCCCGATATCAAAATGGTATTTAAATAATTGGGAATTTTCACTGCAATTACTACGACTCTCGTGTGCCATTTTATGGATGCTTGAGTTTCAACATCTCCATATACTAGAATAAAGAGTTTTTTAAAAATTTATTCTAGCTTGGGCATCGGGCCTCTGCAGCCGCATAAGATAGATACATTGATACCAGATATATTCAAGAATAATTTGATACATTATATTCAGAATTCTAGTTTTAGTTATAATACAATCTAATGGTTATATAGTTTATAATGAAAAAAGGCTCATCAGTTCAGTCTATGGGGGATCGAAAAATGTTCTTTGTAGCTATCATTTTAATCTTTGCGATGAGGATTTTTCATACGTGAAAATGAATAGCTGAAGGGATTTTTAATATTTTGCAATAGAATGTTACGTCTAAGAAGGAGAAGTGGACGGGTATGGGTGCAATGTTACGTTCAAAATGTAACTGCGTATTCGGAATGTACCAGGGAGCTTTTGTGATAGTGTGCAGGAATCTATTTAGGAAAATTGCCATTTTATTCATATTTCTTTTGGATGCGGCAGACCAGACTGGGGAAGCATAGGAAAATATGGGTCGTATCATTGCTTTATAGATGTGAATTGCAATATGTAGTTGTAGGGGAGGTGATTTTTTGAGAATCGGATACAATTGGTAGGCTTGTGAGGCTTCTGACCACAGACCAAGGAGCCCGCATGTGTGTGTCTAGTGTAAAGGTTAATATGTGTCCTCATGAGGGACATAGTGGGTAACCAGCGCGTATAGCCGAAATCGGCGTCCCCTAAATTAAAAAAACAAAATACTTGCTGCTACAAGCCATAAGTTTAATAATATGAATATTTGGAATACTATCCGACTGAAGAGAACTTTTTACATAATTTAGAGAACAGATAATCTACTAATGTAAAATACAAAATAAAATAAATATTTATAAAGGTTATTACTATCGTGATGCTCTCTAAAACTTTTGAGGATGTGTAACAGAAATTACGTTTTGTAAGTTTTTATTTCTTTCGTTACAAAGATACCCCTTAATTTCTGTAACATATCGTTATTTGGCTTCAGTGAAGGTTTAATGGATGAGGTCTTGGCAAGATTATTAGCAAATTGCTTGCCTCAAGACTTTGGTTACCCGATCTTCGCATGTTGATATTATCTTTCTTGTCAAGTATATCACTTTAAAGGGCTTCGGTCCCGAATGATTAAGTTATTTGGCTACGGAAACCAATATAGAAGTTTATTAGATTAATATCTCTCATGCGTCTTAAAATTTTATAGTATATGAAACAAATCTTTCTTGATTTTGAGACTTTCAAGAATCACAATTTGAAAAACGTTGAGGGCTATTTTTTAAGTTATCGCTTTCTTACGAAATATGATTGAGATAAAACTGTTAGAAAGTTTAGTATCACAAATTCCTAGCGTTGTGAGTGCCATGTAATGAAAAAGTGAATACATTTTAAATACTTCTCTTATTAATAGTAAATATATTTAATTTCAGTTTTTGTCTAATGATTTTTTGACTATTTGTTTTCTTTACGCTATTATAAATTCCACTTGTATTTTATACCGTATGTTCCGTGCTCCCTCTATTTCTTAATATACGAAATACAATAATTTACTTAATATTAATTTATTTTGCTCCATATATTTTTCGCAATTTTGTGAACTTTGAAATTGTCTACAATCGCAACTTAAATTTTATTTCACAACAGCAAAATTCTCCTATATTATTTCAGTAGTATACATACCTTTTGCGGCTCTTACACTCAACCAATCTTTATAAATGAGGTCTATAAAGAAAGATAATTTCACGGAGATGTTATGAATTGCAATTTGATTTTAAAAATGTAAAGGACGTGTTTAAAAAACGCATTTAAATATTCATGTCAAATGCAGCCCACAACACTCGGTCAGTTATATCGTTAAATAATACCTAAACTAAGAATTCTAGGGTCTTAAATTTCAACTCATCCTTTACGAGTAGACGCTCGTACTTTTACGTATTGTTGCATAAGTCATGCAACCAGTCCCTCCTAAGCATCTGTGTTATGATTAGTCCCATTATTATATTTGCAAGTGAATATGAGAATGGTCATCACTTTGTTGCTATTTTAGTACATGAACTCGCATAGCTCTCGCTTTACTAGAAAGCGACTCTAGAAATATTAAATTCGATTCAAACTAGTCATCTAATCTTTTCACGATTTATACAGAATGTCCAGGGTCGAAACTTCTGAAATAAGTTCTTGAGACAATTTTAAGCATGTCTTGTCTAATACATTCTTTGGATATTCTGAATGGTTGAGCCACAACAAGAATTCAAAAAAAAATGGCTTGAAACAGTACTTTCTATTCAAAAATTTGCATTACAGAAGAATATAAACACCCCAGAACCATGTAAATGGTTGATTATTAACAAAAGAAGTGAATATATTTGTTCAGAAAGAAAAATTAACACAAATAAAAAAGCACCCAGAAATTTATATACTCACAATACATATATTGCTCTGAATTGCTGAAAGTGCAAATGTTTTTTTTCTTCTCAAAATTAAATTTAAATCAAAATAATATTGACGAATCCTTGACATTATTCTTGATGATATTTATGGATGAAAAGATTAGGCGATGTTTTGAAGAAGTTATTCAATGAGGAAAATCAATGAATAGCCAATAGTTCTCCCTGATGCCTTATGTTTCTTTCGTCAATAAATTACGCAAACAAATATGCGTCTGTAGGTACTGGCAGTTATGCGCGACAATGTTGTTCATAAACTACTTGGTACTGCTTTGTTTCATCACGGCTTTGTTTGTACTTCACAATCGTAACCTAGTTTGGTCTGGAACATGATCAAATCACAATATTGCGTAATCCGAAAGGATTTAAAAATAAAAAAAACGATAGTGAAAAAAAAACCTAAAATAACTAAAATTTTTGAAGCTATCCCGTGTGTCTATTGAAAATATATAAATTTATTCCTCTCCTAATATATTCTTATAATAATTCTGAACATTTGATAAATAGCGTATTGACAAAAATATAAAAGTGAAAATGTACTCTCCCTATTAAGAATCAACTCCGTTGTAATATAACTTACCAAATACGTGAGTCAACATGTAGGAATTATTCTTATTGTATATTTCAATGACTTCAGATTTATTAAAAGAGAGCACTTTTCTTCGACATTGTGAATTGTTTTCACCAGCACTGGCAAGAAAAATGCGTCTATTAGTTATATTCGTTTCTTACACGTGTACTTTTCGTTTTATTATCTAAAAAATCATGAAGTACCGTTTCCCGACTTGTTCTGTATTTATTGTGTTCAATGTGAAGTAAAAAAGATAATGTAATAATTTAATAAATATTTCTTCTCTGTGTAATTCAATGATAATTTTGTCATAATTTGAGACGTAGCCGTGTGCACAAGGGTGGTGGTGGGGCGGTCTAACAGAAAATTTTGAAAGGGGTCCTATTTTACTACGTAATAAAACATTTTACTTCTGTAAAAATGACCAATTCTTGGTTTCCACCATTTTAAGCTGATAATAATGGGAATTGATATCCGACATTTGGTGAAGAGACTCTCCAAACCATCTGGCAATTCTGTACGTGATTTAAAATTATATCAGTAGTATTTATTGTGTCATTAAAGTTATATTTACATTCTTGTTGTATTATGTTGTATTTTTTCCCTAATAAAAGAGGCAATTTGCAAATAAAAATGTTTAATAGGCAAGGGGCTCCTGAGGGGCTCAGATTTGCAGTTGCACCCCCTGTCGTTTTAGACAGCGCACGCGTATGGGCATGATTAATAGGGAAATAGTTATGATGAATTTTCATGGAACTCACCGGGTATCCCGTACTTAGATATTCTGTGTACACGATATACACATTTTGTATGTATATTGTTATGTATGTAGATATCCACTTACGAAAATGGTCAAGAATACGCATTTTAAGAATCACATCACAATGCTGAATGAGAATTATTTATAGCGTATTCACTTTTTTCAAATCCGATGTCTGAATACATCTTATAAAAAAACACTTTTTCAGCAGTGTGGTCAAATTTGACTAGGAAGAACAGCACGCCGTCGAGAGAAGACCTTGTTGACCGTGAACAGTATTGTGACGTGAGTGGCAATGAAAGTGAGACTTACTAACGGGTATCTCGTACTTAGATATTCTGTGTACACAATTTACACATTTTTGTATGAAGATGGCTACGTATGTAGATATCCACTAACGAAAATGATAAAGAATTAGTATATTAAGAATCACATCACAATGCTGAATGAGACATATTTCCAGCGTATCCCCTTTTTCTAAATCCGATGTCTGAATACATCGCGTGACAAAAATTTTCCTCAGCAGTGAATCCGAATTTGACAATGAGGAAGAGCGCGCTGTCAAGAGAAGGTCGTGTTGACCTACAACAGCATTGTGACGTACGTGGCAATGAAAGTGCAGCGTTTCTCTAACTTACTAACGGGTATCTCGTACTTACATATTTCTGCTTGCACGATTTACACATTTTTGTATGTAGATGGCTACGTATATAGATATGCACTTACAAAAATGATAAAGAATAAGTATATTAAGAATCACATCACAATGCTGAATGAGACTAATTTCCAGGGTGTCCCCTGTTCTAAATCCGATGTCTGAATACATCGCGTAACAAAAATTTTCCTATTTGAATGCGAATTTGCCATGGAAGAAGAGCGCGCTGTCGAGATAAGGCCGAGTTGACCTGCAACAGCATTGTGACGTGCGAGGCAATGAAAGTGCAGGCAGCGTTTCTCTAAAGCGTTTTATTGCCGTGCTCCGCCGCGTCAGCGGTCGCTCGCCTCATCGCCGGACTCGAGCGGGGAGAGCGGCGGCGCGGCGAAGGGGCGCGGCGCGGGGGCGAGGGCGAGGGCGTGCAGCGGGCGCGGGCGCGGGCGCGCGCGCGGGGCGTCGAGCGCCGCGAACGGCGGGGGCGGGGCCGCGGGCGGCGGGTGGCGCGCCAGCAGGAAGCGCGCGGTGGGCGGGCGCGCCAGGAAGCGCGGCGCCGCCGGGTGGCGCGCCAGCTGGCGCGAGGCGCGCGTGGGCGGGCGCGCGCGCGCCAATGGCGCCAGGCGCGCCAGGCGGGGAGGCGCGGCCGGGCGGGGACGCGCCTCCGCCGAGCAGCGCTTCGCGGCCGGCGCGCCCGTGTTCGCCGCCGCCGCCGCCGGCGTGCTCACCGCCGTCGCCGCCGCCGCAGCAGCAGACGCGCTGGCGTCGGGCGCGCGGTGGAGGCTGCGCCGCGAGCTCCGAGCTACGCACGGGCAGTGAAGGCGAACATTTTGCCAAAACATCGATACATCGATGTTTCGATACATCGAGTCATACATTCATTGATACATCGATTCTTCAATGTCGATGTAAACATCGACGAAAATACATCAATGTTTAAAAAATCGACGTTTTAATTATAGACTGATAAGCATGCTGTTTTCGTATCCATTTTCAATTACAGTACGTAAAAGGGATAAATTGTATTGTTTGGTTACCAGCATGTTAGTAGCATCTTAATAAAAATTATATCGAATGTAAAGAATAAAATTAACAATAAAAACATGGTGTTTCTCTTCTTTACCCTTTAGTTACTTCCATTCATACATCATTGAAGTAAAATCACCTAAAGTTCTCTCAGATTGCACAGGCGAAATGTGCAGCGTGATAAAGAGAATGACGAAAAACATCGATATTGCTGTGGATTGCTGCTACTCTACGACGTGCCTAAACCCCATTATTAAAAAAAATTAAAAATAAAAAAATTCAATGTTTTTGCAACAAAATATAGATGTGAAGTAAACATCGAAAGCCAAATATAGATATGAATATATCGATGTTTCTGGTGGAAAACATCGATGTTTTAAAAACTTCGATATTTTTTTGCCATTTCTACGCCCGGGAGACCAGTGCTACATAAGCGACTTTTAAGGCCGCCCTACTATTACCCGCGAACGGGAACGGCAACGCGAAGGCGAGGACGGGAACGGGAACGTGCGATTCACAGCCAACGGGAAGAGGAACAGCGCTACGAAACTGTAGCGACAAAAAAAGAGAAATTCAAGAAACAGTTGCCCAAACCAAAGCACCTCTAGCTCCACGACTCTGTTCACTCTTTGCTTTGCTATCTGTCTGTTTGCGTGTGCAACTATGAGTAATGAATATTTTAACGAAAGAATCTTAATTAGTAAAAATCATAAGAATGAATAAAAGGAAACTACTACGAACGTTTGAAAAATACAACTCACAAAAATTTTATCAATAAACGAACAACTCCAATGTACTTTAACGAAACATAAAATATATCTTTTTGGGGAATTTTAATTCTAATTATTAACATGAATATAAAAATGATTACACTGTAATAACTAAAAGGAACTAAAACAACTCAACAATGATTAACAAAATCCATCTCAAACTCTGACCTTGCAAATCCATGGTCTAACCTCAATATCGCCCAACACTCTTTATTCCGATCCAGATAAATGCTGTGCACAGTTCGCGTGCTCGATCAGATGGAAATCTTCGCCGCCATTTACTGTACTTTCATTGGTCGGGAGGCTTCCCGTTCCCGAACCAAGATAAATATTGACCATTCTTCTCGTTCCCGTTCTCGTCCAGCTTCGCGTTACTGTCGTGTTGTGAATGCCTGCCTCAGATGTCCTACTTTTCACTTCCTTTACGTTCCCGTTCGCCTTGGTTCCCGCCCTCTCGCCACGTGCTTTGGCACGTCATGTGACCCTATCTGAAGCAATCAGCTTGCGAGGAATTGTTTACTTTCTCACAGCCAGGTTTCAGCGTTGCCGTTCATTTGAAGAATATTGTACTGGTGCAGGAGGAGGAAAGAGAAAAATAACCATTTGAATTGTTCTCTCTAGGACTTATGTTATTAACCTAAAAAAATACTGAACGTATTTCGAATTGGTTTCGAGTTTTGTTTCAAAGAAGAATAGTCATGCCCTTTAAGAATATTGTACTTGTGCATGAGGAGGAAATGGGAAAGAAAACCATTTGAATTGTACTTTCCAGGAGTTAGGTACGCACGTTCAACATTTTCACCAGTAAAATCTGAATCACAAAAGGGGTGCCTGAATCACAAATAAAAACAAATATCACCAGTTTTCGTTTTGTTGGTTTTAACGTATTTGACTTGGAAATCTGAAAGTCATAATGACATGAAATGACTCACATGACATAAAAACCCTAGTATACGATTGTGTTATTCGCTATACTATATATATTTTATAGGGATGTTCAGAAATACAGTGATATATTATTCAGATGAAAACGTTTCTTTAGTCTCTGGAGAAGTACATAAATTTACTTGTTAATGTGCACGGTGTGGATATATGAAGAGGTTGTAAAATAGTCAAATACAATCATTTTGATCTCACAAATTAGAGGTCGTAAATAGTCTGTAGATGGACGTGCGTAAATAATATTCTCTCAACTCTACATGGTCAATTTCGGGAGCAAAGAACTAATGATACCCCACCCTAAGATGAAGTTACCAATGTAATAAAAAATTAATTGAAATATGATCCATAACATATATTTTGGAAGAGAAAGTGTATGTAAAGAAATGAATTCGTTTCTCATTGATTATAATGAGCTCTCAACCTTTATAATAATCTAGGGGCTTGAAAATTGGTACCAAATTAAAGGTGCTCCTGCTCTCTGCTGATAAGAACCCAATTCAAAGATTGATCCTCTCCCTAATCTTTCAAACGAGTCATCTACATTCTCTAGGGGGTTTGAGTACATTACAATCTTAGCTATAGATTAGGCGTTTAGATATTTATATATTAGGATACTTTGCAATGAATATTCAGTTTTGTCACCTATAGATTCTACTTAGCTGTCAGAAGGGTTGCCTACTTTACAATGTCAAGGACATTTTTTGTTGCTTATTTTATAACAACCGACACTCTACAACCCGGGCTTCAACTCAAAATGCTAGTACTATATTCTTCATTTATCTAATCTACCACATCGATATATTGTTACAGATTTTGTAAATTACATTGATCAGTTGTGTTTTTATGGCGATATTTGTGAAAATATAGAAAAAGGCAGTTTTCTCTCACTTCCATATGCTACTCTTCCGGATCATTTAATTCTCAAGTAACGGTGTTCTTTTCCAATAATTCTGGAGAAATTACCTCACCAATATTTCCTTTTCTGTTCGCAAATATTTACACCAAGGTAACATTTTCCTATGACTGGTGTAATGACACGAGTTTAATGAAAAGTTCGTATTATATTGTAACATTATTGCTCGGAGAAAATTTGAACTTCGCGTCTTAAAAAATACAATTTAGAATAAATTTCAAAAATGATTTGTTGGGCGGGCCTGCTTGATTCGAAGCTAGACCGCTACTCTTTTTGCGCTGTGAAGAACAGTAAAAAAATGCTTTTTAGGTAATCAATTAGTAATAAAATAGTTAAAAATCCTGGTACTACGTAGTTTGTTTTTATTCTCCTGTGGCTGCCCTCCCTCTAAGCAGGCCCAATTTGAACTTCCTCGAACTTCCGATTTACTTAGTGGTTTTATGCAAGTAATGAATGATAAATCAACTTTCTTTCTTAAAGCTTGGAAACGTAAAACTAGATATCATTAATGCGTGTCAATACTTAAACACTGTGTAAGAGTGGATGCATTTGCAGCATACCTTAAAACAAAATCTTAAATACTAATTCAACTCTAAAAGTAAGCTTAATTGTAGTCTGCATTATTGTTTTGGAAATTGTTATTATTACTGCAAATGCATGTCAATATAGAGGTAGTTGGTGTATTTGTCCACCGTTAACATAGCTCTATTTAAGAGTGATATCAACGGTTAGACTTGACAAGCTACGCTAACTACAAACGCCACCTACCGACTTTAAAATTGTCTCCTTCCGGGTAATCGAAGATATAGATGGCCAAGCAGAAGAGGAAGAGGAGCAGCAGGTTGGAGAGCATTTCGTGCGCGTGCAGCAGCGCCAGGAAGTCTTGGGGGCCCATGGCGCCCATGGGGTCGGCGCTGCGGCTACGGCGGCCGCCGTCTCGGGCGCCGCATGGCGGGCGCAGCAGGCGGCGGCGGCGGCGGCGACGACGGCGGTGACGGCGGCGCCGACGCTGCGCTGCGCGTCGCTCCCCGCGTGTGGCGCCGGCGATCGCCCGCTGCCGTCAACAGCCGCCTGGCGACGGGACAAGCGCGCAGCGCCCGCCCGCGGCCTCCCCCGCGGCGCGCGGGCGCAGGGGGCGCTGGAGGGAGGCCGCCGCGGCAGAATGAAACCGAACTACGTGGTACCGGAATTTTTAACTATTTTATTACTAATTGATTACCGAAAAAACATTTTTTTACCGTTCATCACACCGAAAAAAGAGTGGCGGTCTAGGTTTGTGTCAAGCAGGCCCGCCCAACACAGCAGAATTCAAACCAAACTGCGTAGTACCAGGATTTTTAACTATTTTATTACTAATTGATTACCAAAAAACATTTTTTTACTGTTCATCACACCGAAAAAAGAGTGGAGGTCTAGGTTTGAGTCAAGCAGGCCCGCCCAACACAGCAGAATTCAAACCAAACTGCGTAGTACCAGAATTTTTAACTATTTTATTACTAATTGATTACCAAAAAAACATTTTTTGGCTGGCCAACTATTCCAGAATCAAATCAAACTACGTAGTACCAGCATTTTTAACTATTTTATTACTAATTGATTACCGAAAAACAGTTTTTGGCCGTCCAACTATTGCAGAATCAAATCAAACTACGTAGTACCAGGATTTTTAACTATTTTATTACTAATCGATTACCGAAAAAACATTTTTTTACCGTTCATCACACCGAAAAAAGAGTGGCGTTCTGGGTTTGTGTCAAGCAGGCCCGTCCAAAACAGCAGAATTAAAACCAAACTATGTAGTATCAGAATTTTTAACTATTTTATTACTAAATTATTACCGAAAAACATTTTTTGGCCCACCAACCATTGCAAAATCAAAACAAACTACGTAGTACCAGACTTTTTAACTATTTTATTACTAATTGATCACTGCAAAACCATTCTTTACCGCCCATCTTCAATAAAAACAACGGGTGGCGGTCTAGCTTTATATCAAGCTGACCCGACCACCAGAGCATAATCAAATCAAACTAGTATAAGAATTTTTAACAATTTTATTACTAATTTATTACCGCAAAACAATTTTTGCCGCCCTTCTTCGATGAAAAAATAAACGGATGGCGATATAGCTTTATATCAAGCTGACCCGCATACCAAAGCATAATCAAATCAAACTACTATATAATTTTTAACCAACAACAGTTTATTTGGGTGAAGATAAGCGGTAAAAAAGGTTTTGTGGTAATAAATTAGTAATAAAATAGTTAAAAATTGTGGTACTAGTTTGGTTTGATTCAGCTGTGGTAGGCGGGCCAGCTTGATGGACCTCCTAGAGGGCACGGGGACGCGGGAAATCACGCGGTGTAGTGGGCCGTGATATCGATGTGTGTGCGGCGGAATATTATTCCAATGTGTGTGCGGCCAGTGGACAAGGTCGAATTCAGTTGTTATTTGGAGGTGAATTCTAGCGACCGGCTGCTGTGATCGGCAGTTTTCCGTAGGTTCTCCGATCAATACCAGGCGAAAGCCGGAGTAGTACGCTAATAAACGCGCCAGGAGCCGCGTACGATCTTTGCTTCGTCTTCCTTGTCCTATTCTCACCCCGTACATATAAACACAATCACATGCACCACACATATCGGGATACCAGTCGGAAGCATAGAGCGATAAGGCGGTGCCCCAAGGTAGGAGATACCTGGCTGTGGAAATCCTCACAAGTAGACGTGTGGGTCGGTGCCAAATCTCACTGTTCAGCGACAGATCTCCGCCACGTCCTGCGATAAAAACAACGCGTACTACACTTCCGGAACTAATGACCTTAACAGTTGACGAGCTCCGAAACGCTAAGCATTCAATTCATCAGTGAAACAAATGATCAGTGGGCCGGCTGAGTTGACTCAGAGGCAGCTTTGCCGTTGTTTCTGCGGCGAATCTGTCCGGGAAGGTCTAGGGTTTTAAGGATTCGACACAGAGAAATCGAATTCAGCTATTGTCCCGAGGATAATTCTAGCGTCGGCCTGCTCTGATAGGCAATTTTCTGCTGCTTCTCCGATTTTTCCCGGCGCAGTACCTTAACAATATGGGCCACGTGTCGCACGCAATCTTTTTTCTTCATTCTTACCCTTTTCTCTACCCTTAGACACGCACACGTGCATTTACACTTACACGCACCACACTGCCACCCATGTCGGGTGCTTGGAGCTTATCCCAGCTGCGGCAGTGCCCCTCTGGAGGAGATTCACATACAACGCAAGCCGACGTGTAAGTCGACGTCGAATCACGTTATAATGGGGAGGAACACCGCCACCTTCTGGAAAATAACTTGTTTTAAACTTATGGGACTAATGATGATTGTAGTTGACGTTCCCGGAAACACCAATCAATGAATTAATCAATCAAATTGACCAAATACTGACACCAGTCGCCCCTGATGTGTATTCTTATAGTTTTAATTCTTTTTCTTTTCATTTCATAGTATTTTATTTTTGGACTTATTTTAATATTAGTTTTTTGCATGTGTTTGTTATTGGTTGGTTTATTACGCAGATGGAATTTTTGCGAAAGGTCCTATTGAAATTTACGTTTTAGAAAAGACCGTGGAATTTCAATTTAAAAAAGACATAAGGTTCCCAAGTATATTTTAGATTTATTTACAATAAACATTTTCCCTTAATTTTTCAGTTTTTAATTTTATTTTGAAAGCATTAATACAATTATAATGAACGCATTTCCCTTCGTTTTGTGAATTTACACATTTTCTTTTCAGAAACTTTTGATTCGACATTGAATACTATGACATCAAATCATCACATAACGTAGGGCCCTCTGGCATGAAGCATAGCAACCGTGTTGGGACCGAAACTGCTTGAGAGTTGTTTTGTTGTGAGAAGCGCTGCTGTTCTCTCCGTACTCTCCACGCGCAAATCGGTTTTGTTTCATAATAGGTGCGTCAGAGCCGCAGTTGCGTAAGTAATAGTGCCTACAACTGGCCAAGGGAGGCAAAACAAGGCCTGTCTGATAATTTTTTTCTGAGAAAAACAAATGAAATGTGATTATACACGGATTATATGATTTGCATGTACAAAATTCAGGATTAATATATTAAGTATATTTGCGACATTCTTGAGGAGCGAGTGAATTCTTTGATTAGGAAAGTTTTCACTCGTTAAGTTTCAGTCTCTTATTCTAAAAAATCATCTTTGTGGTTTTCTCAGAAATAATTTTTGATTTGAGAGTCTTAAATAACTGATTTTTAAAATTTCATGAAATGAATTAAGTTGATTTTAAGTACTTTTTTCTAAAATGAAAGATCTAGGTAGAAGCTGTCCAATATACGATCGTGTATAGTTGTGCGAATTATAGAACTTATTTTACGTATTGTTAAGAATAATACGTAGTGTATAATTATAGAATAATATCTGCGAAGTACTGTTCAATATAAGACTGTACGAATATGTCGTGTGGCAGATGGAAATAATAGCAAAATACTCTTTTGGTGAGAGTGAAACATTTGTAGCAAATACTTTAATCAGGTTACATCCGGAGAAAATCCCATTCCTTAAATTACATTTAGCTTCATTGCAGGTAACGTATTGTAGCGGGGGTGGTTTTAGTGGTTGTGAAGAAAGGTCAATCCTTCCCTACAATATACCGAACTTTCGTTGCGAACTTTGCATTCTTCATTCAGTTTTCCCGGTAAGATTATTCTCATTCATTGAAATAATTTCACGTGAATGGGAACTTTCGTGCGTGTCTTCTCCTGCTTGCACGCAGATCTGTAGTGCGCGAGGCCGTGATGGGCTGGGCCTATAAGCGCCTACACAGTCACGCGGTTGACTCGCAGCGTACGTCACGTCCTATGATTCAATTAGTTCCGAGAAGAAAGGCATGGTAAAGTCCGGAGTTGGCCTCACCTCCGAGCTGTTTGCACAGCACGACACATTCACCTGATACTTGAACAATGGCTTCTGTGGGCGCGTTTGTTTGAAGTGTTATGATTCTAAACACCTGCCGTGATAATAAAAGGCATGGTTTGGATAAAAATATCGCTGATTCAATTTCAATTTCGAGGTTATTGGAGAACCGTTTTGTTAAGAACTACAAATTGTGATGGACGTTTAATTTTTAAAAGTCTAAACGTCCTATTCCAAAATTATAACTTACCGAAAGGGATAAAATGAAAGTCGATCATTTTAATGTTTATGGTAACATAAATGGTATGGTGTATGGTAATATTTTATGGTAACGTTTATGGTAAAATGTCTATTAGTATAAATGTATGTTCTATAGTGTATGAGTACAATCAGTGAAGGTAATGTGATGAAAAATCATTTTGCCGGCTATGTTTGTTAATAAGTACAAATAAAAATAGTAAGTTCTCGAAAGGATCTAGTAATTAAAAAATATGTAGAGTAGTAAGCGAACACTTACGGCTTAAATTCGTGCATGACGTGTAACAAAGAGTTTATCGATATAACTTCTTCGCTTGCGAAGTCGGATTTGTTTGTTCTAATAATGAAAGCATCGATTTTTCTCTTTCACGGATAACAATGTCATGAGTTGCCATTTAAAGACAAATTTCAATCATACACACCCGAGAACTCTTTCAACCAGACACACACATTTGGCATCGTCTAAATATGAATGAGATGACAATTCTCCTGCTCTCGAGTAACTACAATTGAAGAAGCGAATACTATTTTACAGAAATATCATTTCATCTTAAATTTTAGCGAAATTATGTTTTGGCTCCATATCAGTTTGGGAAAGCGTTGAGGTGCGAATTTGTGGCTTTACTAGCCAATGTATTATAAGGTAAAGAGAAATATAGATAGCACTGTAAATCTAGATCTAACACATGATGTTAAGAAAGGTGAAAAGCGATTCTTACACTAAAACACAAACTTTATAGACTAACAATATTAAATATTTTCTTTTAACCAATACTCTACCACGGAAGAATTGCAATGAGTATTCTTGTTCAATGTATTTATAAAATATCTGTTTATAAAATGTTGTGTTGGGAAAATATAATTTCCCAGCATTAAAAACTCAGCTGATATTTAGGGAATTTCAATTTGTATTTTCGCTACAAGTGGATCACTCCAAAAATCACTTGTGGGCAAACTGTTACTTATTCCTATTTTTCGACGTTTTCAAGCAGACCTAACTTCTACCAGTAAGTCGTCCAAATTTATAGCCAGCCAGGTGAGTCTTAGTGACCAGGCCTAGAGCGTCTCCTCTTCCGATGCCCGACCTAATCACCGACGGTCCGCAGAGACCCTCCCCCCAAGCGACTAATGAAGCGAAAACTCACCAGCACTCGTTCGCAAATGCAACGGCCATCTTGGCGGAAAAACGTTCGTGGAAAGTTGTTTATCCGATAGACGTTCGTCACAGAGGGCGGCCATACGGAGCAATAAGTGCCCGAGGCGCGTGAATTACAGCCGCGCGCGCACGCCGCTAGGCGAGCTGCCGTCAGCGACGGGCGCGCGCCCGCGGGCCTCGTGATGGATTGGCACGCCCCGAATCCGACAGTTATTGGTGCGCAGTGAAATATTCGAAGTGTATGACGGATCAACTCGCGATTATTGGCTCAGCCGTGTTCCACAAGCTGTCCGACTGCTGCCCACCCGTTTGTGGGTCTCGCCAGGAGGTACAGGCGGATTAATATGGAAAGTAGATACTTGGGGGGCGTTTCCGGTTTTAATGGAGGCTGAACTCCATCACATACCATTCAGTGCACTCGTAATGAAGAGGTATGTTGCTGGAAGGTGTCGGGAAAGAAGGAAAATTCGTATCGTTGTCATCTATATAATTTTCATTGTGAAAAATTTCTTGGTTTTCTCCCCAAGCCAGAGTATTATTTTATTGTCAAAGCAACTCTTTATTACTTAGAACTAGCACAGCACGGCGTGCCCGTTGTGTATTTTTGCGTTTAAGACAGTTATTGGTGCTACGTAAATTATTAATATAAAGAAAATTTAAAAATAATTCTGCAGCCTGGCACATCCATCCTCGGGCATACTTTACTTAAAAACGTATCGATTTAATACTTTTTTTAAAACTGTTTGTGTTTCATTACACATTTAGTTTTAATAATAGTCTATCTGATTCATCCTGTAATATTTTTTCATGTTATTTCTGAAAGATAAAATGGCGATTAACTTGCGTTTCACCATTGTAGATTCCACATAGCTCTTCAAAACACTTTTTTCTAGAATTATTTCAGGATATTTTACAATAATCAGGCCAAAATAGTGTCAATAGGTTTTTACTTGTCGAAAGAAATCGAAGGATACACTGATTACCTCTGTAGTCTTAAAATCTCTGGCCTTAAATCCTCCATAGACGATTCATACGCGCTTAAGGTCCTCCAAAACACCTCTTTTCGAGAATTCTCTTAGAATGTTCTGCGAGGAACAAAAAAAATTGGGTAGTCACCCCCTAGAAGACGCGACCAGTGACACTCCACTTGCCCAGAATAGTGAACCGGTAGATGTCCACTCACAACCAACGGACACGAGCATACTCATACTACCCGATTACAATATGTAGATTGATGTATAGGGGCGGATTTTAATGAAATATCATTTTTTCCCTTTCCACTTTAGAACAATGCCGTTTAGTACAGACATTAATTTTATGTTATGACAAAACGAAATGGCCTATTTTTATCTACTTTTTTGCATTTTCGTCGATTTCGGCTAATAAGTCTTTTTTTATCTTTCCGCGTCATTTGTTGTGCGTTTTTCGCTGATTTCATCTATTTTAATCTCATTTTAATGGTACTTTCTACAAATAATATTTACTAGATGAATCAAATGTTCTTCAGAGAATTCTGGATTATTGCATATTTAATTTCTTCGCTCAGAAATTGTAATGTTAGCAGTTGTATGTAATTCAAGATTCCTGTGACGCCTTCAGCACCATTGTCGGTTCGGCGGATTTCACGATATCCAAAAACGAAGGTTTCCTGATCCAGTCTAAACCAAAAGTTTGCAAGCTGAGTTCACTTGAAGGAAACGAAGAAGCTTCGATTACAGTAGTAACATACCCAAAAGCTTGGGTTGTTACTAATGTTTCATCCGAACTGATTTTTATCAATTTTTTTACATAATTTTTATTTGCTTTTAGAGCATTTTAAAAACATTTTAAGAGCATTTTATTGGTCATTTTTGGTGATGTTTTAGGTCATCAAAATCCGACCCCTATTGATGTATAACCTAAGCGATTTCAATATTTAGATTGATGTATAACCTACACGATTACTATATGTAGATTGATGTATAACCTAACCAATATACGTGTACTCTCTATTCGTACTCTATATGTATGTTTTTATTTGAACCTATTTTTCAATCGATTCTTTGGGTCGAAGATATGCCATAAAACATTCACGAATTAAAAATTAAGTAACTTATTATCACTCTTATTTTAAAATGCATATATATATATATATATATATATATATATATATATATATATATATGTCATGACACTTAAAGATTTATATATTGGTGAATGAAAATAAATCAATGTAAATTTTATTTTTCTGAGTTGAAGGATGGTAAGTTGTAAGCGACTATTTTTAAAATTCTTTTATGACTAATGCATTATTCTTGTATTTAATATTACGCCAAATGAAAGTAAAAAGAATAACTTTAATTATGAATTGAAACTACCATTTCAAACGTAATTTATCATTTAATATCCATTGACGTATACTCATATTATCAACTTTTGCCCGAGTACTACTTCGAACAATTCAGTATTACAGTTAATCAGGTTTCAAAATAATTACAATGAATTTCAAAGGAACTGGATAATGTGTGCATGGATTTGAAGTCAACGAAATTAATCCGCAACTCTTTATTACTTACTATTACGAAATTAATCCGCATCCTATTTTTGTCGAAATACGTAAAGCATTGCTAAATAATTTGGACAAACCAGAAATAAATGAGTAAATATTATTTCTGCTACATTCTCATTACACGTAATTTTATCATCTGCTTAACGTACGGTTTTTAACATTGTTCTTTCCTAAAACATTTAATTTAAATTACATTAAATTATGTTGCACATCGTGCTTTGAAATGTACAATTAGGTTCACATTCATAGTGTTACATAATAAAGCGAAATATAAAATGATTACATCTATTGTACTACGCAGCTTGAGCTATACCCTAGAGAAATACGAAATTCATGTTAGCTGCAGTATTTATTGAGAACAGACTGCACGTTTTTATGAATTGATTTCATTATTGTATCATTGATGAATGTGGAAAGCATTAACATGGATTTTACAGTTCGTCTTTGGTGGGGAGAATGAAGAGTAGAACTTAAAATTTTGTGTCATTTTGCTGCAGAGATCAGTTATAAAATGATATCTGTCAATACATTATGGCAATATACCCTACAGAAATTTATCATTTACAATAGGGAAGCATTATATATCTTTAGAAGATGCCGTGCATAAAGTATCTCTTCATTATGTTAGCACAAAAGTTATCATGGAGGCGCGAAAAATCCCGGATTTCTCCAAACGGATTTAAGCTTCTGCGCCATGGGTGCCTCACAACTTCTTTAGTAAATATTGCAGATATAGACGTACATTTCTAAAACGTCATTTTTGAGTTAAAAACAACAAAACAACAAGAAACAACTACTGACTATGAAATTAAAACACATTTGCTAGAAAAAGCGTAAAGGTGTAAAGGTGTATACCACATGAGAATGATAGATTTATTTGAAATATTTATTTGATTTAATTTTTCATAAAGAAATACATCAATCAAACGTAAACGTTAACCTTATTGACTAGTGCTTTATTTTCAACCTTGAAGTTCTGTGACGGTAACATTTTGGTGACGTTTTGTAGGATAGTGGCCAATAAAATACGAGGTTTTAGCTTTAGAAATAAGTATTTGTCTTGGTCACATTATTGTGTAAATTACTACGTTAATAAATACTACAAGGCATTATTATCGCATTGAGAAGATTTCACTACCGTTATGTAACATTTTAACAACAAAGATCGGTTAGTTATAATAAATTGAAGCTAAGACATAAAATGTGTTTGATATGTATTTTATCCATCTTTGTATGCACATTTTCCAGAAATTAAATGACTTTTCCCATTCTTTCAGGAATTTCTCATTAGTTTTTCTCGATAAAGGAGTCTGTATCATCTTGAGAACTTGTAGCTATTTCTCTGCAATAACTTCAGACGTTTTGCTATCCTATTATGTTAGCGGTAAGTGGAACGTGTGATGAGGGCAGAAGTTGTCTATTTCTACTCACTCAGGCTCACTGCAACAATTGCCAAATTGTTATTTAGCTAGATTTTGAAAATTGCCTCAAGCACATTGCAGGGGTTAACTGTCGGTTTTCAAGCTACTTTTTAGGGAGAGCATCAATCACTCTTGTCATGTCTACCGAGTACTACAATGTTGAGTGTTTGTTTTCGCTAAGGACTCGGCTGAAGAGAGCAGTACGTGATTTTTCTTATGAAAATTATACCCATTGTACAAGTCTAAAATAATGAAAACAGGATCAAGATCCTTTGAGGTTGACACCGACGTGTTTATATTTCAAATGCCAACATTTTAACAAGTAAAAGAAATCCCCGGCTCGGTGTCACAGGGTACCGGTAAAAATGGCTCAGTGTCTCAATTGATGTCACAGCAGTGCCTCTGACCGTGATGTCCTAGAGTTCGAGTCCCGATGGTGGCAGGATTTTCGACACTAGCTAGATACCTAGATCGATTTCAGCCACTATGTAACGTTTCATATACAAATAACGAATATTGTTCGTCACGTGTTTATTGGGATAGCAACGTGGGTTGTTGATGATGACGAGAGAGAGAATTTGTTGTGTACGACAACGATTTGTAAAAAAATACTGTGAAATGCTAAATGCAGAACAGTAAAACAGATCTTGAAAGTCATGTTATATTGAAGTGGATTGTAATAAAGAATTTGAAATAATCTACATGAGGTTATTTGAAAATATTGCAAACTGTAAGTGTTGAACTGTGAAACGTTACAGCTGTTTGAGGAGAGTTCTAGCGGCCGACTGTTCTGATTGGTATTTGGTCTTGGTTTCTCCGATCAATACCAGGCGAATGCCGGAGCAGTGCCCTAACAAACAGGCTACGGAATGTGTACGATCTCTTCTTTCCTCTTCCTAGACTTATCCTCATCCCTTACTTACACCTAAACGTACATGCACTACACTATTACACTTGTCGGGGGACCAGTCGGGAGCTTAGAGCTTGGCCCGGCTGGGTTTGATTGATTAATTGATTTTTTCGTGTTTCCGGGCGCGTCAACTGCTTTGGTCATTGAGTCCCGTTAGTGTAGTGCATGTTTTTCTCGGGTGATGGCGGTGATTTTCCCTCGCTGGATGGCAAGGTCCGGCACCGACCTACCGTCGGCTAGTGGGGTTTCCCCCTAACCAGGACTCTCCCACCAGCGGGGCACCGCCCCAGACGGGACAAGCTCTTAACTCCCGACCGGTCTTACTGGAATATGTGGTAGTATAGTGCATGTTAGTGTGTGTATGTAAGGGGAGAGGATAGGACAAGAAAGAGGAAGGATAGATCGCGCGCGGTCCGTGGCCCGTTTGTTAGGGTACTGCTCCGGCATTCGCCTGGTGTTGATCGGAGAAACCACGGAAAACTACCAATCAGAGCAGCCGGCCGCTAGAATTCTCCTTCAGGCAGCGACTGAATTCGACCTAACTGGAAAGCTAGAGTCGAAAATCCTGCCGCCGTCAGGACTCAAACCTAGGACCTCCCGGTCAGAGGCGCTGCAGTGACATCAGTTGATGCACTGAGCTACCGCTCCCGGTGCCTGGCTGGGGAATTGCCTCACTGATGGGAGATACCTGGTTGGGGAGAATTCTCGCAAACCGACGTAGGTCGTCGTCGGATATCGCCGCTACCTCCCGCGTTGAAAACATGCATTACACTTATGGGACAAATTACCTTAGGATTTAAGGCGCCCAGAATCATTAATCAATCAACCGATGACGTAGTTGCTTGAGCAGGTGTCCCTGTACGTGGACCCGACGGCTATGGATACGAATCTCGTGTAAGGCACGCATGATTTCAGTTGTGATCGTGGAACGGAGTTTCTAGTCCCTCATGCGTCACATTTACTCCACAATACTTTCCAACCTAGCTTAACCGGTTCCTCATTGTTTTAATGAGGTTTAGTATGCTCTGAGGAGCTGGCTCCCTAAGCTTAAAAGTAAAATAAAGAATATAAAAATGGTAGCATGTGATGTACTCTTCAAAATATAATAGTTAAACGACTAACCGATGTAGTGGTGAAATAAAGGAACTGATAATAATGTTTTAAAAAATCATTGCTTCTCACTGTTTTGACTTATTGCCAACTGAACAGCGCTTGATTACACGACCCATTATGAGCAGCTCGAAACAGCTGTAAGTCAGGGGAGTCGGTTTTGAAAACGTCTGTTTTGATACTTTTCGGTAGACGATATTCCTCTCACTATTTGAGGCGTTCTCATTTCAGAATTATTTTGTTATTTTTTTTCAAAGCTCATTAACCAAAGTCTTCCCATGTTTAGTCAACTAATTAATATATTCTGTATAACAGCTTCAGTGTCATCACAAAACTGTGGATGCAATAGTTGATATGCATTTTTTGTTATATGCATATATAATATGTGATATTCATATAGTTTCCCTAAGAAAAATAAGAATGTTTGTGGATACCTTGACGTATTCATTTCTTAATTACTAAAACAACTTCCTAAAAACTCAAAATTTGGAAACGATTTAATATATTATAAATAATATTAAATAATTTATTATATATTATAAATTGTTAACAATAATATTAAAACTATTTAGTATTATTATTAAATAGTATTAGTACTTATTAAAATTTTATAACTAATTTAACATTTTAAAACTTAGAAATTGTTGTACTTTAGGGGCTTTGAGTTCAAGGCAAGCGCATATACATTCAGATCTTAAACGCATTATAACGATTTAATTATGAACTAATTTATATTACTCATAATGTAGAACATGCGTTTATGTCACCTCATGAATTGTTTGGCGGTAAACGCCATAATATAACGAGATGAAGTGATAGTAATCTAGTGCCGTCATGAATCGGAACTTCTTAGTAACACACACTGTTTACGTATATCAGAAACGAAACACTTTTAGGAAAATAATCAAACTAAAATACTAATAATATTTATTTTATTGACTTGCTTGATATTTATTTTATCACATAAACGATTTGAAAAATATTTTTTAAAATTGTGAAATATAGCACATTTTGTTGGAGGAGTAACATCATTTAATTTTGTGTTTTTCTGAAGCAATATTTACTTCTGAATTTTTTAAATTATTTTTACCTTAATTAAAATAAATAAATGTAATGAAAAAGAATTATCACAAGTAAAAATATCATGCAATAAAGGGTTAATGGCAACGACAGCTCCGCCCGTTTGCGCAGAAGAGAAACTAGAGAGTTTTTGCAAGTCGTTGATTTGAAAGACGTAACACGACAATTTTGAGGAGAACTGAACTGCGCATGCGCCGGCATCAAATGATGGGATTTCGATGGACGGGTCCCGACATTCTCCCTGTTTTGTCGTCTACGACAAATGTGTTCGTAACCTACACTTGACGTAGTTTTCGCTGCCACCACTAAACACGAATTCAATACTAACAAGCATGGAAGTAATGAAAAATACAATATCTATATTACCAATATAATATGTCAGGAACTTAATGGCTATTTTGTAAAGTTAATTCAAATATGCCAGAAATAAACTAACGAAATTGTTAAGGATTTGGAGGTTATTTGTATATTGAGGCTCCTTTGATATCATATGGGGGTCTATCATACGTTTTACTCTTTTGTAATGCTTATAAAAGCAAAAATAGACTCAGAGATACACAGGTGTTCAATAAGAGCTTTTAGATCCTCTTAGAGGTATTCAGTTCCAATTAGTTCCTAGTTTTAACATGTGTTTTCGGTTGTAAGACATGCAAAAACTCATTTTTCTGAAGATACGTTAATTCCTATTGACGATCATGTTTAGGTACAACTGCAGTGGATTTCCCGTCTTGCAAAAACTCTCTGCTGGCCTGGCTGGTGGCCGAGACGCACTGGCGGCGGCGCGGGGGCGGGTGGGAGTGGGGGTGGGGCGCGTGGAGAGGGATCGGGAAGGGAAGAGGCGGGTCAAGAGGGGAGGGGCGGGGATGTCACGTGCAGTGGGGGCGTTCGCTTCGTTCTCTGTAACGGGTTGTTTTTCATCTGCTCGTGTAAATAAAAGGCAGAATATTCAGCCTTTCGGTCTAATAGGTTCGAATTTCCTCGCTACTTCACGCGCTTCGAGACTCGAGACTTGTGTTATGAAATTAATTGTTTCAACGTCGTTTTAAACGAGGGAATTCAAGATCAAACGATAATATACTATTTTGAGATTTCATGATACGTCTGCATACGTGTGGGACAGCAACAATGAATTTATTACATTTATTTTGGGGTATTTTTCCAGCATCTGACAGTTCAACCGGATATCCGATGTCAAAACCGTGTTCATTGGTAGATTGCCCTTAGCGCCGTCTAAAGTTACAGAGAGAGCGGAGTCGTCCACAACTGACATTGATTTGTTTATATCTCCCAATTGATAGCAACGCATGTGCTTAATTTTAAAAAAAGTAATTTATCTGATTCAACTGCCAACCTCAATAAATTAAAATTTTATGATGTGAACGTGTATGCTGCAGGGAAATATGACAAAGAAATGGTGCTGTTCACCTTATCTTAAATTCGTAATGTACCACATAATTATAAACACCGAAATATTTTTGTGAGAGGACAGGTGTGTCAGGCGATTGCTAGACATTGCATTTATATACTCTCACACACATTTGTATTTAAAGGCTCTCTTCAAACTTGAGAAAAATCACTATATTTGTTTCTCTATCAATCATACCCTCACGTGTTTTATTGAAGAAGAAAACTTTCAATAGATAGATTACAACGCACGCAATAAAATAATAAAAAGATACGGTAGATAAGCGTTCTTTCATTTAATTTTATGATTTTATTAAAAGTTAGTGTTTACTGGTAAAAGCGGTTGATAATAGCGAGCGATAAATCATCTGGAGCCCACTACCTTTAACCTAAAGCAAAAATCACGAAATTTGGTTTAGTGGAAAACACACACATCTTTCTAAACGAATAAGTATTACGTTGTAAATATACAAAATTATGCAATTTTCTGAATGTCAGATTTTAATGAAAATTGGAGCAATAGCATACTGCACGTCATTCTACCATCAATGCACATTCTTCTCGATACAGAATGAGCAGGCACTGGCACAGGTGAACGGCACAGGCATTCTCGCAGCAGTAATTTTTAATTTCCTTGGTGTGGTTTGGCTTTAAGGTCGTCCTGCATTCTCTGGCCAGCTGCCATCTATCGTCACCCAAAATACATTTTTTCGATCGTTCTCAACTTTTTGGTTTTCTAATAGAATAACAAATATTTAAAAAAATACATTTGAGTAATTTTTGAAAAAACAATAGAAAACATCAATATAAAGTTTACGCCATATTAAACAGTGCTATTAGACCTATCCATTAGAAAAATTGGAAGAAAAATTTGGAGCAAGTTTGAGAATATGGCGTTCGAGCCGAGCCGAGCCGAGCCGAGACCCGTATCGTGTTCGAAAAATTAAAAATATAATGAAAAAATTTCAGGCATTTTCCAGTAATTTTATTTACCAAGTTGTATTTCAAAATCATCTAATCTGATATGATTTATGCGTGACATTCATCCAGACAATTAATTATCCACATATACTAATCAGTTTTCGGTGCAAAATTGCGTATATCTCCTCTACACGTTCACCAATTTTAGCGAACTTTGAAACAGCATTAAGAGATCTTAATTCTGATGGTTATGCAATGTTACAGATGAAGAGGAGCCTTAAGCACGGATTTTATGATTTTTACGGAAACATTCGTAGTAAACATTATTGTGGCGATCCTCTGCTGGATTTATGGATCCTTTACAGGCTTTCATCTAGTATTGATCATGTTGTATCCGATCAAAAGGTTGGAATTCAAAAAAACGATTTTTATTCAAGACCAGGTACAATTTCTGAAGTTCCGTATCACCAGTAGAGTTTACCAAATGCGAAGCCGGGTTATCGTTGTCCAGAAGAAGTCCCAAAATCAGCCAAGCCGTCAAATATCCCCAAGAGAGTTCCACTTTCGTTGCACAGGTCGTCGTAGCTTATCTCCACTCTTCGCTCACCAAGTCACTCGCCAGGATCCAGTCACTAACACCGTCGCTCGCTATCTGCCCTGGCGTCGGGTCGGAGCCCTCTTATAGTCCGCTAGGACTAGCGACCCGCCGACTAGGGAGTGGTTGCGAGTCCCCACGCCCTTGCTCGGGCGTGACGGCCGCGCGCGGACTGACCACGCCGGCTCGTACCGGTCGCCTTCCTCTCCCACCAGGGGCGGTAACGCCCAGCTGACGTCAGTCGGCGGCGGCTCCTTCAAATGCGTGCGGACGGTCACAACAGATCGGAGAAACCATTAATTAATTTGCACTTGCTTATAAACGTCCATCACTTCTTGCCCCTTTTAAGCTATTCTTGTGCAGGAAAGGAAATTGTGTGTATAACGAAGCCTTGGGAGTTGTGAAGAGTTACTGAGTATTAATTACGGATGTGTTAACTTGTTAGGTGATTAGTCCCTTGAGTGTAGTTAATGTTTTATCCCGGGCGTTGGCGATTTTCTTTCACCGCTGGACCTTCTAGCTCCTTGCGTGTTTTCCCAACTTCAAATGACTCTCAGTGTTGCACCGCCATAGATGGAACCACCTCTAAGCTCTTGTCTGGTGTTCGGACGTGTGGTAATGTACGTATACAAACACATACATACACACACATGTGTATGTATGTGTGTGTGTGTGTTTGTGTAAGGGAAGAGGAAGAGACTATGATGATGAAAGAAAGATTGGGCGCATCCTATGATCCGTTTCTTGGTACTGCTCCACCATTAGTTTGAAAAAAAAACCACGGAAAATTTCTAATCAGTGATGCCGGGTGCAATAATTCTGCTCTAGTAGTTGAACTCGACCCAGCTATGTCGCAACTGCACCTCCTTCGTGACTCGAACTGGAGGACCTCCCGACCAATGAGCTGCAGAGGTAACGGTGTAAACGCTGAACTCTCGGGACCTCTTTGGGAAGTGGATTGATTCATTAGCGGTTCCGGGCGTTAGTATCATAAGTTAAGTGCATGCTTTTTTATCGAGGGGAGGTGGTGGTCATCTTTCCCTGCGGGATGGTGAGATCCGGCGCCGACATAGTGTCAGTTAGCGGGGTATTCACCAACTCGCTCCAGCCAGGAGAAGCTCTAAACTCCCGACTCTTCTCTCGACAGGTGTGGTAGTCTAATGCATGTGAGTGTAAATGTGTCTGAGTAAGGGGTGAGTATAGGACATGGAAGAGAAAGGGAAGATCGCGCGTGATACGTCGCGTTTGTTACGGTACTGGTCTGATATTCGCCTGGTATTGATCGGAGAAACCACACAAAACGACAGATAAAAGCAGCCGACCCCTAGAATTCTCCTGTAGCTAGTGTGAAAAATCCTGCCACCGCCGTGGCTCGAATCCTTGGCCCTCCCGTCAGACACTTTGCAGCGACATCAAAAATATTCGGAGAAGACCAAAAAAAAGTAATCAAATCAAAAAATAATTGAACCAACATTTATATATTGATGTATTTTAATTCCTAATTTTTAACGAAATAAATATTTCGAAAACTTTCAATTTGTATCACAGTGTTGTATTGTATTGAGTTATTTTTTATCAGGTTCCCTTCGACTCTTTCACACATCCATTCCAACACTTCAAATATCCCGCGCTGCGAGTTCCGACATCATCTGAACCGTCCTGCGTCCAATATATCCCATTCAGCCATTGATGAGATGGGACACTCCCCCTGCTCGGCTGTCGGAGACGGCCCGTAGGCCCATGTACTTCAGGTGCTAGGAGGCAGGCTTGTCACATGTGACAAGTCGTATAAAAACTGAAAGTCCCCAAATTGCTTGGCACCACACATCTTGCACAAGTACCACTTCCTTAAAAACACCTTTCGGATATTTCATTCATTGATGCCCTGAGCCACCTCAGCCGGTTGGTGGAGTGGGGAGGAGTTGACGGGCGTGGGAACGGGAGCGGTAGCTCTGTGCATCAACTGATGTTACTGCAGTGTCTCTGACCGGGAGGTCGTAGGTTCGAGTCCTGACGGCGGCAGGATTTTCGACACTAGCTTTTAAGCTAGGTCGAATTCAGTCGCTGTCTGGAGGAAAGTTCTAGCGGCCGGCTGCTCTGATCGGCAGTTTTCCGTGCTCTCCGATCAACACCAGGCGAATGCCGGAGCAGTACTTTACAGAACGGGCCACGGACCGCGCGCGATCTTTCCTTCCCCTTCCTTGTCCTATCCTCTCCCCTTACACACTCACTTACACTAACATGCACTACACTACCACATATTCCGGGAGACCGGTCGGGAGTTTAGAGCTTGTCCCGGCTGGGGCGGTGCCCCGCTGGTGGGAGAGTCCTGGTTAGGGGGAAACCCCACTAGCCGACAGTAGGTCGGTGCCGGATCTCGCCATCCAGCGAGTGAAAATCACCGCCATTTCCCGAGAAAAACATGCACTACACTAACGGGACTAATGACCAAAGCAGTTGACGCGCCCGGAAACACGAAAAAATCAATCAATCCACTTAAAAACACCTTTCGGAGATCTCATCCATTGATGCCCTGAGCCACCTCAGACGGTTGATGGAGTGGAGAGGAGTTGACGGGCGTGGGAGCCGGTCGCCTGACAGCGCCGCTTTAACGGCCGCGGGCGCCTGGCGCTTCGCTTTCCCCCGGCGGCGGCGAGGGTGGCGGCGGCGAGGGCGGCGGCGGCGAGGGCGGCGGCTGAGCCCGCGGCGGCGCCGGAGGCAATGGCTGCTTTGGTTGTGTCTGTGGAAGCGCGTGCGCCACCTGAAAGCTCATTTCCAACCGCCGTCCATGCTTCTCATTATTGTTGTTAATAATCGAATCCACAGCTTTTCTGCTGTTTTCTTTCTTGGTCGAGTTGCAGTTTTTTCCTGTGTATTTACTTCTATTCAATCCAGTGTTTTCTGGTCATTTCTGTTATGGAGTTTTGAAGGGATTTGTTTTTAAATTTATTTTTATACGTTTTTTGATTTTGTATTGCAATTTGGAAATTTGTGCTACATAAAACATGTTTTGTCTTTCTTGACCTTGTGATTGTTTAGACAAACATAATGAGATCTCCGACAGTGTATGTGGCAGTATCAACAGCTCATTACAAAAAATTCACATACAATGCATGTACATTATTTTACAACACTTTGCCAGATGACATTAAACGATTAAATTCGATAGAAAATACTGATTAGAGACTATACTGAGCATCACAAGGAAAGTAACATTAATTTTAACAGTGATATTTAATGTATTATTTACCATTGGATTGTATAATTCTAAACAATATGTAACAAGTATTGTATCGCAGCTTCTGGGTCAATGACCCCCATCTCGACCAGATTTTTCGTCCAGTTTCCCTGATCCATTGAGCAAATGCTGAGATGGCCCCTTGTTTTGCTTCTGGACATAAATGTAACTTCATTATCTGTGCACGTCTTCTAGAATTCAGTGGGAAATATAGTTATTCAAATTATCGTTTCCATGTTGTCGCGGCAGGAAGTATTATTCCTTGACGAAGGACATCATGGATAGGATCCCAAAATGTATTGCTTATTTATCCTTGAAAATAGATTTTATTACATGGGAGCGGTTTTTTTAAATTCAAAATTCAAGTAGTATATGACTTAGTGTAGGGATCACAGAATTTTGAAAATGTGCACAGAATTTACTTCTCTCCATAGCACGTCACACACAGTTTAAATTGTTTTTTGACGATAAATAAATTAATAAATAAGCGTATTTTAAAAGAAGTGGTGCTTGTGCAAGATATGTGGTGCCAAGCAATTTTGGGACTTTCAGTTTTTATGCCACTTGTCACATGTGACAAGCCTGCCTCCTAGCGACTGAAGTGCATGGGCCTATGGGCTATCTCCAACAGCTGAGGGGGGAAGTGTCCCATCTCATCAATAGCTGAATGGGATATGAGACGGAGGACGGTTGAGATGCTGTCGGAACTCGGAGCGCGGGATATTTGAAATGTTGAAATGGATGTGTGAGAGAGTCGAAGAGGGCCTGATAAAAAACTAAAGGTGCTTCAGAATGGCACAGACTTTCTCGTAGTAAAGTTTTCTAATTTCCATGGTGTGGACTGTATAGTATTGTCCCTCCTTCTTGCCTACTTCCATTTATTGCGGCCCAGAGAAAATGTTTTTGAAATTTTCGCAACTTTTCGGTTTCTAAATAGTAGAACCTAAATTACATTAAAAAAGCCTATAACGTCGTCCTAAATAGCAATTTTCATTGAAAAATTTGAAGCCGTTTTTAAGAAAATGGCGATTAAGCATTACTGTAAATCTGAAATTTGAAGCTCTTCTTCGCATGAATCTATTAAGTTTTCGAAAAAACTTCATTTGAAATCATTTAAAGTACTTTCACTAACAAATGCACTAATGTATATAAATCTATGGAAATGTGCATATTAATGGCGTGAGAGATATTTAAAAAATTAATTTGTGTATTTTTTGAAAAAACAATAGAATGTAGCCAAATGAACTTTACGTCATATTAAGCGGTGTAATTAGCACTCTCCATTGGAAAAATCTGAAGAAAAAAAATTGGAGCCATTTTGAGAAAATGGCGTTTGAGCGTTTCTGAAAATGCGGTATTTTGAGCTCATTTTTACAGAAAATTATTGAGTTTTCGAGAAACTTTAATTGACAATATTTATAGCACATGTACTCATAAATCTAATAAAGAGATGAAATTGCCTCTAGTGTAAAAAAATTTGACGTGAGAGTAAAAAATTAGATTTTTGTAGGTTTTGAAAAAAACAAACAAAAGAATATAACAATATGGTGTTTATGTCATTGGATATAGTGCATTTGGTACTATCCCTACCAACTACTTAAAGAAAAAATTTGGACCGGTTTTTGAGAAAATCTTATTTTTGTAATTTTTTAAAATTGCAAATTTTGCTCGCACGACTGCACGAAAACTACTAAACTTAAAAAAAAGGATTCAAATTTAATGAAAGAACAATTTATAGACAACAGATTTCATTTGTTGAATTCATTTGTAGGAAAAATCTCTATCTTCAATTTTATAGTAGTAGGAAGAAAAAATTCGAACTTTTGCAGTTTTGAAAATTCAGAGTTAACCGTGGAAATCGGACTTGTGTCACTTTTATAGGTGTATTTTACTCTCTTCATACAATAAAATTTAAAATTTAAAAGAAAAAATTTAGTGCCGTTTTTGAGAAAATTTTCAAAATGTCCGGGGACCTTCATTGTAAGTACCCTCAAATTTTAAAGAATGTTTTTCAAAATTTCAGAGCTTCAACTACAGCCAGATGAACATGGGTTTCTTCAATTTGGAAAAGACCGTACGTGTGGTTTAGTTGCTAAGTTTGTTCACATACGACAGACGGACGGACGGACCGTCCGACAGACAGACGGGCGAACGAACGAACGAACGAACGAACGAACGAACGGACGTTTTGAAAAAAACAAGTTTTCGGTATCAGGGGATCTCAAAAAGTGTATTTCCGTTGAAATCTCGAAATCGATTTTCCGCAGCATTACGTAACTTTCTCTATACTACGTATATATGTATTCCATATATACGTATGTATAGGAGAAAATAATAAGCTCAATACAATACAATAGTGTGATACAAATTGAAACTTTACGAAAGATTTGTTTTGTTAAAGATTAGGGATTAAAATTTATCAATATATATATGTTAGTTCAATTCTTTTTTGATTTGATTACTCTTTTCGCTCTTCTTCGGAGATTTTTGTTTAATTTGTTTTAATTTATTTGCAGACTTTCCTGTGATATGCGTAGGATATTCCATCTTTATTCTGATTGCTTTAAAAACGCAACATGTGAAATGAAAATTAAAAAACTCTCACGAGCATGACAGTACCTAAGGTAAAGCAGAAGAAAACGAGAGTTAAAGAAACGACGTTTCCTTGAATTCCTGTTGTTCACATTGAGAATATTTATTTTTGAACAAATCCGATTTGTTACGTACACTTGGCTGCATTTGAAATCTTACTTCAACCGTGATCAAACCACGATCAACCGTGGTGTGGGACCAATCTTTAAAAGAAGATATGAAATGTGTTGAACGTTCCCGCTCGTAAATATAATCCTCAAAATTTCTCTTTCAACCCTAATGTCTCATTCTATGAAATATGTTGATGGAGAAAAAAAAGTAAATTGATTGTGTGGGGCAAAGTAGTAGATAGTATATCACATGAATCTTCAATATATTCTAATATTTTTGGTCTTTGGTTTTTAAAGACAGAGCATTTTTGATATTAACATTTATTATATAATACCTAGCGCAACGTTTCGGAAGAAAAAAGAAAGAAAAAAATGAAACAAATAATTTCCGAAACGTTGCGGTGTGTATTGTATAATAAATGTTAATATAAAAATGTGTCTTTAAAAAATCAAAGACCAAAAATATTATAATATATTGAAGAAATATAGACAGAAAAATATCCATGAATATTTATTGTGTGTAATATGGCATTTTTTATTTTGTATGTAATTTATATATATAAGAAAATATAATTTAATATTGTTTAATATATGCTATTTTATTAAGTTTAAGTAAATATTATAAAAAATTGACGCGTCATCGTTTGTTTTAGTTAGTTATTAATGTTACTGTTTATTTGACAGGAAATGAAACAAACTGCAACTTACATTTAGAGGTTTTAAAAGTGAACTAATTTTGAAGAGTATACAGGAACATTTCAAGATTCATTCGCTTGGATTTTTGTTCAGAACAAAATCCATCCGAGATGGAGATGTCTTTGAAATTCTTTCAGTAATATTTGTTAAATATTTTAATTTCAATTGACAGGCAGGTAGGAAATGAATAGTGATGAAATGCACATAATTGTTTAGCGGTATAAGTTCCTAGTTCTTGCTGTAACGCTCCAATGTCAAAAACACTTTCAAAAACTGGTTCGTCTGTACGTAGTACTTTAGGAGCTTGGAGGCACCCTCACCTCACATTCCGAGTAACAGAGACCGGCAAAGGTCGCTCAGGGCTCGCTCAACTGATGTCACTGCAGGGCCTCTGACCGGAAGGTCGTATGGTTCGAGTTCCGATGGTGGCAGGATTTTTTATACTAGCTAGATAGCTACGTTGCTGTGTGGAGTACAATTCTAGCCGGCTGCTCTGATCGGTAGTTTTTCGTGGTTTCTCCGATCACCTCAGCCAAATGCAAAGGGCCGCGCGCAGTCTTTCCTTCTTCTTTCTTGTCCTATCCTCACCCCTTACACACACACACACACACACTAACATGCACTACACTACCACACATGTCGGGAGACCACTCGAGAGCTTAGAGCCTGTTTGGCTGAGACGGTGCCCTGCTGGAGGGAGATACCTGGTTGAGGAAAATCTCCTCAAGCCAACGTAGGCCGGCGCTGAGTCTTGCTAGCTGCGGGGAAAATCACCGCCATATCTAGCGATGAAAACATGCACTGCACTTACGGGACTAATGACCTTAGCAGTTGACGTGCTCGGAATCATTAATCAAACAATCAATCAACTGAGTGGAAGACTTTGCCCTTAGAGGGGTCTGTAGCTAGAATTCAATTCATCAGTTACCAGGCCCAACAATAAGAGTTTTTCTGTCGAAAACTCTCCGTTTTCCCCCGCAGCATTACACTACTTTCTCTCTACTGCGTAGCAGTAGCGAGAAATAAAAACATTTTTTGTTATATTATAGTTATCTTGGTACAATGTGTTAATGGAGAGCTACCCTAAAACAGTTAAACATTTTTTAAAATTTATTTACCCCTTGCACTAAAAAAATATTTTAAAATGTATGTGAGACTAGACTGAATTAGAAACTTTCTAGAGTTTACTAGATCTGTAATAAACAATATACACGAGTTCAGAATAGATAGAATACCAATTCAAACGGTTTTGATGATCTTTTTGGTTCGGACAAAATCTTATAACTCTATAATGTCTGAAGAAAACGCAAAAATCTGGAGCTTTGTTTAATAGAGTCAACTTGAACAGAAGAGAGTGGATTTGGTATTCGCTTCGCGCGATTACTATCAAGTAAAAGGGCTTGGGATACTATTTTATCTTCATGAAAACCATAAGACTCCCGTGAAAGTAAAATATTGTTCCTCGAAAATTCATTTATAGTGACATCCATTTTGCTTTTAAGGAATAATTTATTAATTTCTTGTCGCGTATATTACAGCAGCGGATATTATCCTAAACGTTTCCTTGAGAGATTCCGTGCTTCTCCGGCGTTGCCGATGCAACGATTTTTTTCGTTTTTCCAGACAAAGGTATGCATTCTGGATTCCCAAACATTGTTTCTAATTCACTTTGTTTCACCCCTCTTTGTATTGTTCACTGATGCTAGCAGCAATATTTTTAGAGTTTAAATAAGTAACATATGACAATTGTAATAATACTCCACAGCACCTAAGATGTTAATGAAGTTAAGATCTTAATTAAATCTATTCTTTAGAGACAGATCTTGAAATGAGATCATGCACAATTTTTTGAAAATATTAGTAGTTTTTGTGTAATTTTGCGTGAAATATAATACATGTTTAAACTATTTTTTCTCAAAAATTTCTCCAGATTATTATTTAAATTTTCTCCTTGTATGTATCAAAGGACGGTAAAAAATTGGTGCGGGTCCCATCTTCGAAAATTGCAAAAAAGGTAACGTTGCAAAACTATAATATTGAAGATAGAAATATTCGTCTTAAATAAAATTTATTCTACAAAATTAGATATTTAAAAAAGGCCATAAACAATTATTTGGAATAAACAAGTGTTTTTCGCGTAGTTTCTGCTTGAAATCACTGCAGATTATAAAAACAGTTGTGTAGATTGACCAAAAACCAACATTTATATTATATGTGTTTCCTTCCGTTTGAGTACAATGAATGACATCGACACAACGTTGACTGGGTGGTGTGAAATATTTAATAAAGTAGCTGTGCGATAACTCTATTCATAACTTCGGTGGTTGATTAACCGGAAAGTTAGTGGAAGCCGCATGCGGTCTAAACTTATGTTATGACTGCGATAACATTGAGGCACTAATGAAAAATTTCTCCCTCCCTGAGCAGCTACTTCTTGATTTCCGCAGTATTTTGCAGTTCATCCTGAGTTCTTCACTAGTGCGTTGAGGAGAACTCTCAGATTCACTCGCGTGAATTTCTAGAGCGAAGAGAGCGTATTCAAGAGCGGTGCCTAGAAATTGAAGATGAACGTTTTCGACTCGTCTGTTTCAATTCAACTTCCGGATAACACCGATGATTGTGTCATCCCGAATAAAAGCTGCCTTCGTCAGCGTTTTATCAGTATACAGCCTTTTAAGCTATTAACAGGTTGGTTTTACGATTATTTTTATTTATTTTTAAAGTTATGCATTGAATGATTGCGAGTAATTTGAATTAGACGTATTCTGTAATTTCATTGACTCTTTATATTTTCAAAGCTATCTTTAGGTGCGAACGTTTTACATTTATTTCTTCCTCTTTTCGATTATATTAAAATGATTCCTCTGTAGAACTGACGAACTATCGGTCATTTGTTTCACTTAATTATGTTCTTTAATATCACTACAGGAGAAACAAAGGGAGAATATTTTCCTTTGTATGGTTACTCTCATATCTATGGACGTCCTCAATATCCCAACCTATTGGTAGGTCATTTGTTAAGTAATTTTAGCTGCATTACGAGATTAATTGGTGATTGATTGGTGATTCTGGGAGCTTCAACTACTAAGGACATCAATTCTGTAAGTGTAGTACACGTTTTATCGCGGGAGGTGGCGTTGATTTTCCCCCGCTCGCTGACGAGATCGGCGCCTGCCTATGTTGTCTTTCGGGGTTCTCTCCAACCAGGTATCTCCCACCAGTGCGGTACTGCCCCAGCCGGGACAAGCTCTAAGCTCCCGACTGGTCTCCCTACATGTGTGGTAGTGTAGTGCATGTTAGTGTAAGTGTGTGTGTAAGGGGAGAGGATAGGACAAGGAAGAGGAAGGAAAGATCGCGCGCGGTCCGTGGCCCGTTTGGTAGGGTACTGCTCTGGCATTCGCCTGGTGTTGATCGGAGAAACTACAAAACACTACCGATCAGAGCAGCCGGCCGCTAGAATTCTCCTCCAGGCAGCAACGCAGCGATGCTGATTGGAGAAACCGATTCTAAAATTGTCATGAATTTATTTTGTGTGATTGCATTTAAGAAATGTTCATTATTGGATTGCTTTAAGTAGAGAAAATTACCCGCCTGATCCACACATTAAATAGTCAAATTAACATTTTCACTACAATTACCGCAGCAAATCATAAATCACGCTAAAATTATTTCGAATGAATGAATTATCAGTTTCCTGGAAATAAACAACTGATGTAGGTATATAATGTTTCCGGAGTCAGAAAATTACTATTTCCTTTTCACGCCAATGCGATCACACAGGACGTAATTGAATAGTGCATGGAAAAATATTGCCTTACTAATCGCAAGAATGTTTCCGAATTATTTTTGTAATTTTACTTCGTTTCTTTGATAAAAATCTGATCGGTATTTCAAAATTGTTTTTTTCTTATTTTTTATTTATTTTATTTTTACAGATCATACATAGTTCAGTACATATAACACTTTACATATGTATTGATTGCTTACATTCTAAATTACCTAAAATTAAACTAAAAACTAATTCGGGTGAGGAAATCTTTTCCAGACACCTCTAAAAACAATCTACTTCGGCAAATTTGGTTAGGAATGCCTGGTATGGATATCTATTTTTTAATCGGGTTCTATGAGGAGATTTCCGGAGACTGAAGTTGTCTAGGTGAGGAATTTGAGGTATGGAGTGATAGAACTGGGTTGAGAGGTATGTCATATGGTGTTGTATGGAGTCAATTTGAAATTCTTTGTAGAGCTGTGAGTTTGAGACAAACCAAGGTGCATTTGTGATAGTTATAAGAAACTGGTTTTGGACTATTTGGAGCTTGTTTAGGTTTGTTCTTGCAGCGGAGATCCAAACTGGACAGGCGTAAAGGAGGACTGGTCTAATGATACTTTTATAGATGGATATGGCGGTTGGGAGTGGGAGGTGTGAAGATCGACTAATGATGGGTTTTAGTTGGTGTATCTTATTTTTTGCCTGCTGTATTTTACTATTGATGTGTTGGTTCCAGTTCAGTTTAGTATCCATGTTTAGACCGAGATATTTGACGGTACTATTTGGAGGGAGCCAGTTAATGGGTTCATTATTTATTGTGAGCGGTGCTGGAGGTGTATAGGGTCAATTTCAAAATTGTACGCAGGCATTGCTTGGTAAATGGGGGAGGGCGTGCCGTGGCCCTGTAAGGCTGGCGCGGGCCCGGGCTATCGATGTATCGCTCCGCTTCCGCCGAGCTGGCACCGCGCGCCGTGTTCGCTTCGCTATCTGGTGATTGCGCTCTCAGTGGGCTTATCGCTACGGAAATTATTTTCTAAAGCCCTCCCCCAGCTGCGCCACTTGTTGCTAGTTAGTGCACTTGTTTCACGCTTCTGCTACTCGACGATCGATGCGTTATTTTTACTCCATACGTTCATTCACGTAAAGATTCGATGTGATCGTCATTTTCACATAGTAATTTTGCGGTGTTAGTTTCTTTTGTCAACACACACAAAACGTATTGTTTAAAGAATTTTATAATAAAAATTAATAATATGTGTCATTTACGTAGGTCAATCAGAAAGTTATGCGTCGTATTTTTTTTACTTAAAAAAAGTTAAGTGAAAAATTGGAATTTGACACTATTCATTCAACCTCCTAAAATCCACCGCAATAGTAAATTTCTGTGTCAACATGTGACAGCACAGCAGTCGTTTGCAAAATAGTCGTCATCAATATTCGTAAGAGACGTGATTGAATTCTAGAATGCAGAAGGTGACATGCTTTCGCTTTCAGGAAAGAGTGAAATATGTGTACAGTGATGCAACAGTGGATGTCAGCACTGTTAGACGACGGGTTCATTGCAACGAGGTGAAGGGGAAACACTGTTGGCTGATGAAAATCAGAGCGGCAGGTCGGTGATAGCTGTCACACCACGTAACATTCAGCACGTCGATGACATCATTCGTAGAGACCGGCTGGGTGACAACAGATGAAGTGAGGGATATAATGCGTCAGTCAATAAACTCATCAGTCTAACAGAGCTGACATCACCGTGTACATTTTTCAGTCTTTCACGAATTCGAATGGGTAATTCACCTTTTTCATTCTAAAATTCAATCACGTCTCTTACGAACATAGATGTAGACCATTTTGCAAACGTCTGCTGTGCTGCCACATGTACTACGGTGGATTGTAGAAGGTTTGAGGAATAGTGCCAAAATCCAAATTTTTTGTAACTAATTTTATTTAAGTAGAAAAAGTAGGAGACATTCCTTTTTGATAGACCCTTGTAATATTTACTTTCTTACCTACTACTTACGCAGCATAAAGAAAGTATTGTAATGCAGCAGGGAAAACGGCGAATTTTCGACAGAAAAACTCTTAATGTCCTGTTCACTAAAATGGACAAATTTTATTCCTTTGCATGGTAAATTACTTCCTCTAACACGTTATGTAGAGTCCACGTTTGATGGGTCCTTGATACCGAAAAATTGATTTGCAGTAAGAATTTGCGGTCTTTGAACAATGCTAGCAGCTAAACCGTGGGTAGGATTGCCGCCAATATTGATAATCCTTATGATAGTTCTTTACAAATGTGTACAATTTTTAAAAATATGTGTAATTGAGCGTAATGTTTGCAATCTTAGAAATTGCAAATTCGTATTTTCCGTGCTTCATTTGATTTGATGTCAGTTCGCAATGCAACGGCAACTCCACGATAAGGCAGTTTTAATTTCTTAGAATGCTTGTCATGTTTGGAAGATATGGATGGAGAGAAGTGAGCTTTATTTATTTAACTATTAATGTTACAATATTAATGTTACGATATTAATGTTACAATATTTCTTCATTCAAGAAAATGTCAACAATGTACGTCAACAATGATACATCGGATAGTTGGTAAGGATATGTACATAATATATGTTACTGACTAACGACGTAAGTGCATATATGTACCACAGATGCTTCGTTTGAATTAGTTTTCACTTTTTCAAGTGATGGTTGAAGTGTTAGCAAGGCGGAAACAGCAATTTTATAATATTACGTACCCGCTCCAAATAATGCAAGAAAGTATGTGCTGTTGTAGCATATCTAGATGTGAAACGATTATATTGTTGACATTAATGCAGAAGAAGGGTCATTTTATTATACCATTTATGAAAAAACTTTAAATTATTATAGAATCTGACGTTCCGATTGCATCATAATCTTATTTTCATAAAGTACATAATTTGAAAGCGTTTCTTCCATTATATGAAAATATATACATTACATGAATACATGAAGAAACCATTTGTGAATATGACTAGTTGAATGAAATGTACTGATTTAAAAGTAGGTCTAGGCAATAGCGTGTTATTCATTTTATAAATCTTTTGCATTGAAGCAATCAAGAATGTGTTGAGTTCAAGTAAGACACAATGTGACTGGATATTGCACGTGTTATGAAAAGCCATTTTTGGAGTCCTTGCGTTTCTATTTTTGCCCGAACGTGGAACATTTTAGTAATCGAACGAGTTTTCACCCAAACAAACAGAGTTAAATCTATTTTTGATAGGTATTTGAGAACGTGATTTGGTAGAAAAGTGAAACTTATTTACCGAGGAATACAAATTTTTGTATTATACTCTTAGTATATATGTAAAGTAAAAAATATATTGAGACTATGTGTATATTTATAATATTTTCGTTTTCTAAATATAAAGAAAACCAAATTTACAAAGTACTTGAAATGCTCTAATCAAATTTCTACGTACTATCTGAGATTTTTCTTTTCCCAAAGCCATTTTTTCATTGATGTTTACCAATGAGTTCGCAAGAAGATAGGATATACAAAATTAGTTTCATTGCAACTTCATGTGCCTATTTGATGCCACACAATTTTTGTTGCCTCTACAAAATACAACTTGCTTATTCATAGTATACGCAGAGATTGCATAAAGGTCACATTTGCGATAAGTGTATCTCTAAACTCTCACCAATTTATCATTCCCCTTTTCACTGTTCTAGTTTTCTCTCAAGACCATTCTACCTCAAGAATTATAGCTTCCTCTTTGTATGTTCTCACAATTGAACTACCAATTTTTTAGTGAACGGCGTAAATTTATATTGCGAAGTGTGTGTTTGTGAATAATTTTTGGATTTTGCCTCCTTTCTGCGCCTACTAGTGCGTCAACGCTTCAACATGGGAAGTGAACGGTCGTATTACCATAGGAGGCACGTAGGCCAACAGCACTTCTGGAAGCGATCTTCGAGAAATGCAAAAGTAGCCGCTGGAGACTGTAGGGACCACCACCGCCGCACCGCCCCCACCGCCGCCACTGCCACCCCGCCGCCGCCGCCGCCGCCGCCCTCGAGTTCTGTAGCTGTCTCACACTCCATCCCCACTGACACTGGCTTACCTCGTTCGCCGACATCTCTAATAATGTGGTATTCGATTTGCATACTCATCCTCATACACCACCTCATGTCACTCACCTCACCATTTTCACCACCTAGTTCATCCCCACCGGCCTCATTGATGTCTCAGCTTCAGTCATCATCCAACTGTACAAGCCTGCGAATCCGAGTCCCGTTTGAAGCAATTTTTTCATGTGATTGGGTGTGATTAACATTCTTTTATCACCACCTTTCACATCAGAACCATCATCTGAATAATAATCATTCAGCTTTCATCGCCATTCACTCTTCATCATCACCTCATTATCTTCCGTTCAGTGGAAGGCAGTAGCAGAGTCAGGCAAACTCATCACTGCAATCAGGAGCTACTGCCTGTGTAAGGGGAGAACATAAAGATATGTCTCCTTCCTCGTCTACGCTCAAAACTGTGTATACCGTTGAACATTAAGTCATCTTGACTACTATTACAATATCATACCTATTATCGAGACAGGAGCATTTACGCCAATTGTTTCACGTACATTGCAGTTCCGCGCTTCGGCCATCCTTTGTTATCCGGCCCACTGTTGTGACCATTGGAGATGTCTTTGCCGCATCCGGCTCCATTTCAATGGTGAGGTCAAATGCTTTCTCCTGGGTCACGCCTGAGCACTCAGTACGTTTCACGGAATAAAGAGCAGCCCAGCCCGCAATGTGGACGATATCGTTGTCATCTATTATTCTGTGGACGTTTCGATGCGTGAGTACCAGCTCTGGTGAATACGTAAAAGGACAAGGACGAAGAATGAACACGTGTGTGTACTAGGAGAATTAGAAGTAAAAAGGAAATGTCGAAGAAAAATCTAGTCATACTTAGCATTAAAACTGTTACTTGCAGGGCACGCTAGGGTCATAACATTAAAATGTTGCAAAATACAACGGTTGTATTTGCAGACAAGAATTTAAAGCACATCTAATTCGAATATTACTGTCTCTGCCAAACGCGACCCTGAGGGTATTGTCCTCACGTGACAAGACAATTATAAAACTAACATACTACTTTATAACATACTAGCTGACCCGGCGAACTCTGTTCCGCCTTAACAGCCGGTCCCATCTTTTTCTCACGTCGCACTCACTGTGAGAAACTGTACTATCCTTGTTGCACTGCGTACGTGCAAAAACGTGCGTTCTCACACAGGAACGCTGTCGAACGGGATAAACAGTATCCTATGTCCGTCTCCTGGCTCTAAGCTTCCTGCTCACCAATTTTCAGCCAAATCGGTACAGCCGTTCTTGAGTTATAAATAGTGTAACTAACACGACTTTCTTTTTATATATATACTAGCTGACCCGGCGAACTCTGTTCCGCCTTAACAGTCGGTCCCATCTTTTTTTCGCGTCGCACTCACTGTATGAAACTGTACTATCCTTGTTGCACTCGTGATAATAAAGGTATTGCACATTTGTGTTTTTCTCTCAAACAAAGAAGAATTTCAAAAAAACGCTCTGATATTAAATAGATAATAAAAAAAATCTATTACGTAGCAGAGTGTTTTTTTTTTGGAATTGATTTTTGTTTAAGAGAGAAATACAAAGCTGTAATAATAGGGATCGGCTGTTAAAGGCAATAAATAAGCAGATTTTGGAATTTATTAAGTTAAATTGTTTATTAGAAAATGCAAATAAAAAAATTAAGTAGATTAATCATTCATTACTGTTCCTGTATTTTGGTGCATAGGTGAAATATATATGGGTATAACGTAAGTATATAATAGGTGTAGTATATATAGATATAACGGCGAACGAACGGTTATCATTATCGCCTTCTGTTATCAGCGTGCGGCGTTACAACAATGGGTTACAACAGGCAACAATGACCGCTAACATGCGAAACGTCGCGAAAACGTGCGTTCTCACACAGGAACGCTGTCAAACGGGATAAACAGTATCCTAGTGCGTCCGCCCTGGCCCTAAGCCTTTGCCCACCAACTTTCAGCCAAATCGGTACAGCCGTTCTTGAGTTATAACAATAGTGTAACTAACACGACTTTCTTTATATATATAGATAGATTTTCATTTGTTTTTGTTTTATCTGTAGTTCACACTATACTACTTTCTTCGATTAAAAAATAATTTGAAATAATAGTTTTTAGTTTGGGAATGTTAGTGGACGTATTATTTCATTTATTTCATATTTTTTATTATTTCAATATTCTCTTCTAATGCAATTCCATTCAGTTTTTCTAAAAACCGTGGATTAATGATCATAGTCGTGTATTTTAAGAGCGAAAAAGTCCTCCTTACACCTTCTTTAGGAAATAAAGCCGAATGTCCCATGGTGTAAATTTACTGCACGTGAAAGATACTCAAGCCTAAAAGAAGCTTCTGAGCTAAATTCGCCAGAGCCTGTTTCATCGCCAGAGCAGTACTTCCTTTCTCTGCTAGATGGCGAAAGGAGCGTTGCGGAAATTGATTGGTCAGGCGGAAGAGCAGGCCTGAACCTCGCGACGTAAAATAAGACATCATTGAATTGAAATGAATTGAAAATCCATTAGTCCACGGCTGCTCAAGTCCGGGATTCATTTGGCTTGCCATGGCCTAGCAGTTATATTCAGGCCATTGATTTGATTTGTTTTCGTCAAAGAGCAGTAAAACTGTATGTGACGTATAGAGACTAAGTACGCACGCTTTCATGAGTTCCAGAATCTCGCGCTCACTCTTGAATCACCCGAATTTAAATAACGAATACATTTAATAAAAGGAATTAGCAACATTTGAAAACTGAACATTTTTGCTCCAGGGTTATAGAAAAGTTACTTACATCGGTAAACGACTTACAAATTTGATTTTTTTTTAGAATTGCTAACAAAATAGTAACTCATACTACTGGATTTTTTCCCGCAATTAGCAAAAGGAGAGCTCAACAAAACGTGCGCATAGGGAAACTACATTTATTACCAGAAGTAGAAGAAGCGGCTATCTGAGTATTCGCTCAATGGATCAGGGAAAGTCTCGTGGCCCGCTGCTTGGTGTATAACTTCGAGGCGAGGAGGGGAGAGGCGCTGCTCGCATTGCTGAGAGAAAGGGAAACAATTGTGACTCTTCAAATTATATTGCTTAATTGCAGTCAATATTTGTTTACAAATTAAGATTGCAAATCACTCGATGTATCTACAAAAAATAATCTAATCTTTTTTTTCCAATGATATAAACGGTATATTTCTGATAATTTTTTATCGTCTTCTTAGAAACCATTTTGCAAAACACTTCGCTGAAAGCATCACAAGTGACAATCAGAACCAAAGCCGTGTTTGTACACAAGAGACGAATTAAAACCATGAATTCACAGAAGCAGTATTTACGCCTTCTGATGGAGGAGAAACAGGGGGAAACAAACAAACAAAAAAAAAAAAACAAATTGTGAACAACAAAGGGCGCGATCGACTGTAGTCTAGACATTGGCGAGTGGTACACGAGGCACTCCAGCGGGCCATCACTAACAGAATGACCTCAATACTTTCATATGAAGCGCGCTTCTCAAGACGGCATCATATAAACTAGTATTGATACAACAACGCGTAGTTTCTTGTATTGTATTGAAATTTGGAATTTTAAAAAGTTCATAGAGTTTATCGAAAATCGGACCTGCGCGTATTTTATCAGCATACTTTACTATTTCTGAGGAAAATTTCGAAGTGAAAAGGAGCTATTATTGAGAAAACGTTGAAAATATTCTTGGGGCGTAATGTAAGTAACTCTAAAAATCAAAATAACCGTTTCAAATTCAAGGGGCAGCGCAATTGTCAGATCGATTAGGGAATATAAATTTTAGTAAAAATCCTGCTTATGGCCGCTGGTGTTGTTCACAGACGGACCAATGGACGGTCAGACATTTTTTCGTAAAAAAGTTCCAGTCAAGCAGATTGCATATTCGCAAATCCTCTTGGGACAGGAGAGTTCTATTGGGAAACGAAGGGGCGGATGGGGGAATGTTTGGAGAGCTGTGGGGAAGATGGAGAAATAATGAGGAATAGATGGACGGTAGATGGGAGAGATATGGGGGAAAAGAACGGGAATAAAAGGGGGACAGTCGGGTCCTGATCAGTCCCAAATTATTTTGTCAGGAGTATTCAATAAAATGAGTAATTTTTGAATTTTTATTACTCTTTTGTGGTTTGGTTCTTTTAGGTGCTTCCACCTTGGTGATTACGATGTGTACGAATCCTATTTTTTTATAAAGTTAAATTGAAAATGATAATAGAAATTTTCTTTCATGATAAAATTGAAGTAATTGCTTGATTTTCTGTGCAAATTAACTCAACACTTCTGAAAAAGTACCATCACTTATCAATATTGGAATTGATTCTCTCGCGCAGTATGGGCCTCTAATGCCACAATGACGCAATGCACAGTTCTGGCCGTTCAAAGCTATGTTCTATTACGAAGCAATTTTCAATTTAAAAAAATATTTACAAAGTGTGGAGTTTTCGCACAGGTCCAGTAATTCATGTTTTAAATACGAATTTATATTACTTTGTTGAGTCTGAACGATCCCGGTAGGCAACTGCGTAAATTGAGAATCATATCCATTTATATGAATTTTGAGGTCGTTTTAACCGCTTCTCCTGTAAACACTGAGTTGATGAAGATGTGAAATCAGATGTAAATGATTAGTTAGAAAAGCAATTTCTCGCGTGAGGAAGTAACTCTTACAGCAAAGTTATGTTCATTGAGCGGATAATTGGCTTCTGTAGATGTTTGAATTTGTCTGTTTAGAGCTATTCGTGCCACTCAGCGCAGGAAAGCGTCTTATTAGTTACATTTGAAGGTGTTTTGACAGGGCTATACAGACCCCAGACTTCATTAAACACTTGGAACATTTCTCATTGGAAGGACAAGTTTTGTAGTTATTAAGTTACTAATGTTAGAGAATTTAACTATTTCTCGTGTTTGCTTTTCGACAACAAAAGGGGTGTTTTTTTGAACTTATTTTTTGTGAATTGAAAATTCACAATTAATTAATATGATTCATGAACATAACATTCGAGCCATTTATATTCTCTAGTGGAGACTGCGGTGTCTCAGGGCATCAATTAATGGCACTAGAGTGCCTCTGATCGAGAGGTTCAAGGATGTGAGTCCCGACAGTGGCAGGATTTTCGACTCTACCTACATAACTGGATCAAATTCAGTCACTGCTTGGAGGAGAATTCTAGTGGCCGGATGCTCAGATCGGTAGTTTTCTGTGTTTGTTCTATTCAACACTAGGCGAATACCCTAAAAAATTGGCCACGGACAGTGTGCTGTCTTTCTCTCCTATTTCTTGTCCTATCCTCACCCTGTACTTACACACTTCACTACCACACATGTCGGCAGAGGAGCAGGGAGACTAGAGATTGTCCCGGGTGTGGCGGTGCTGAGATATGGAAGGGAAAATCAGCCCCGCAAACGGTCGTGTAGGCCTCATCATTCAGCGGTGTTTGCCACCTCCCGTGATAGGGTTTCTAATGCGATATCTTATGTGCTTGTATATGCGATAAAGAGAGCGAGAGCGAGTGAGACAGCGAGAGCGAGAAAGCGAGATAGAGAGCGCACGAAAGAGAGAGAGAGAAAGAGAGAGAGAGGAGAGTGGGAGAGGGCAAAGAGGAGAAGAGTGAGAGAGAGGAAAGAGGAAGAGAGAAGGAGAGAGAGAGGAGAGTGGGAGAGAGCAAAGAGGAGGAGAGAGTGAGAGAGAGGAAAGAGGAAGAGAGAAGGAGAGAGAGAAGATAGGGAGAGGAGGATGAGGAGGAGAGAGTGAAGATAGGGAGAGGAGGATGAGGAGGAGAGAGAGAAGATAGGGAGGGAGAAAGGAGAGGAGAGAGGGAGGGAAGTGGAGAGGACGAAGGAAGAAAAAGAGATGAGCGAAGGAGGAAGGTAGGGGAGAGGAGGGAGAGATCGTGTAAAATGCGTGTTATGTTTTTTACATGTTTTCACTCAAATTTTAACTTAACAACCTCTTCCACCTAACAACCTTCATTTACTGCTTTATTGAATTGTTTATTATTGTTTCGATTGCTTCATGTCAGTTTGTCACAGTAGAGACACAGTCTCATATGTAATTTCAAAAATTGAAAGATATATGGAACGATATTTCGTGATTGACGTATAAACTGTAGAATTAATTTACGCGATTCGCCGCTCTTTTGTGGGGAATTACTTTGAAACTCCCTCTGTTGTCATTTTGATAACTGATATTGCTTTAAACGTGGAAAAATTAAATGGCTTCTCATATATTAGTTTTGTTTAATTATTCGTGAATTGTAGGATTTCATTACTTTTGTTATTATGAATGTTTAATCTATGATACAGACAATCATAGCCAAACTTTCTGATTACAAAGGTAAGAACATAATTTACCATGTGCATTATTACGAAAGTAGTTGTCAAATGGTATATTAAAAAATACCATGATGCTTGGCTCCATTTCTTATAATGAATTACTCTGCATTGAAATCACCTTATTGTGAAAGTCTTTCGGATCAAAAAGACGTCACATTTATTTATTTATTTATTTATTTATTTATTTATTTATTTATTTATTTATTTATTTATTTATTTATTTATTTATTTATTTATTTATTTATTTATTTATTTATTTATTTATTTATTTATTTATTTATTTATTTATTTATTTATTTATTTATTTATTTATTTATTTATTTTTTTATTTATTTATTTATTTATTTATTTATTTATTTATTTATTTATTTATTTATTTATTTATTTATTTATTTATTTATTTATTTATTTATTTATTTATTTATTTATTTATTTTACGTCAAAAAAACAGTTAAAAACTGCGTATGACGTGCTATGGGGAAAAGTGAATTGTGTGCACATCTGTTTTACTTTTCGAATTCTTCACATCTGATTTCAAATTGTTGATTGTAACTCACTCGTTTCTTGAGATATCCTTGTATAATTATAACCTTAATATGTTTAACCACCATAGTACGTAGACCAGTGCAAATTCGAAATCGTCGTTTGCAAACCGAAATGTAAAAGGTTTTTATGGAACACTACTTGTACCTTAGTGCAAGGCAATTAGAAGCTATCCAGATTGTGATGGTCGGCTGCAAGTTCGTGTAGTTTTTATTTGGTTGAATAAAGGTTTGTCATGGTCACGGTGTCCGTACTACGGTATTCGTGTGACATTTGACACTACGTATTTTGCAATGAAAATTGTCCGTCTGTCCTTATCCCTGAAATCGGAAGCAAATGTGAAAATATCGTCCCGGATAAATTTTATGATATAAGGTACTATGAGGGGGGACCCAAAACACAAACATTGTGATTTTAGGGTATTGACATTATTTATTACAGTTTCTATAATTTTCATTATTGTTTAAACCGGTACTTAAGTCTCACAAAACAATTTGTAATTTTTTCTTAAAATGTCATTATTTGAATCGTTATTTTTTACATAACCCACTAGATTTTTGATATGACGTTTTCGATCAGCACAATGTAATTTTTAAGAGAACAATTCGCTCATGAAACCGCAAAATGGCGTAACCCACATAACTTATGAAATTGAGATATTGACTTTAAAGAATTCATTATCTAAGAAATCACCATCTTACAAAATGTCATGTTCCAAAAACAATATTTTCCTCCTTAATTTTATAAAACCTGAAATTCCACCAATAATTTGTAATATTCAGGTGAAATATTGTTTGTCATGTTATTTAAAAACAATTACATATTATCCCATTTTATTATTGTAATGATAAAGTAAGAAACTGGAGACATAAAATAAGTTTCAATTCAAAGCCTAACGTGATTTAAAAAAGTTTATGCGAATTTTTAGCTCTCCTGTAAAATTTAGTTCTTGTTGGTCACGAAATTTTGCACTTACATGAACGAATTATGTGTTGTGTTTATTCATCGAGTACGAAATCACGACCATTCTTCTAACCAAATATTTTCATCTAGAGCTCACAATGGCCACATTCACGTGACTCGTATGACTTAAGGTACTTAAGAGTTTAATGCTGCCAATCTTTGTAAAAATGTTCTCAAAGAAAAATAGAATTTAGCGAAAATGTGTTTTATTGTAAGTCTCTTAAGTTTCTTGACAATTTCTTAAGTAATTATATTTTTTACTTTATTTATTAAGTCAAACGTTTCATTCATTCGAAGAAAAATATTCTTCTTCATCTAACAATGAACTCCAAACCTACTCACCACAAAGTATTCTGCAAACTCTACACCTAGGCGTTGGTTATGCAACCAGCTCAACGGTCGTGTATCACGGGCCGCCGTGCGCCGCCTGTGCTCTCCCATCAAACGGCCCAAAGTTCTTGTGTTTCTGGAATAACCCGTGTTCTTACGGTAGTATTGCGATACCACGTTCACGGGTGATGAATCACACCAATATAGTGGAATTTCTTGGGGAGAAATAGAATGATAAGTTGTTTTACTGACCATGTGGCGTAGTGCTTCTATACACCTGGTGCCCTTCATGCATATCTGGAAGTAACGGATGTGGATTTGAATGGGGAAGTGCTTTGGTGCCTACAATGTCGTGCAGTATGTACTAAGAAATGTATTAGTTTCCTAACCAACGATGATTAGTATATAATTATTGCTGTATTTTTGAAAACTTTCTTTCTTCATAAAGCTTTTTTGCTGCTCAAGTAGCTGCTGTAAACATTGAAATCCACTGAAAGAGGGTGGGGTGTTGCAGGTGACCTTTTCTTTTGCAGATTAACAATTACATTTATTATCTATGGCATTATTGAATATACTAAATTTTCTAGGAATAAGTAAAATTTCGTTCTAATCAGACCATGAATTATATTGAGACATAATAGTATTTAAAAAAATAAAATTACGTCCTTTTTTAGTTACTCATTACTTATACTACTTATCAATTCTTATCTAAACTCAAATACTTTTTGAGTTAATCAGTGAATAATTTTGTAACAAAAATAGTTGATACATTTTCTTCAAACCATTTCCCATTAATTATAGTATGCGCATTAGACAACTGCTAGAGATCTTGAAAGCTCACGAAAAATATCAGACAGAAATATCAGAAATCGAATTATACTGAACAGCTCAGTGATAAGATTGTGTCATCCACCCCTCTCCCCGGAGACCAATTTCGAATCCCCATTAATCCATATGAAATAGGTAGACAGACAGGGCACAAAACAGATAGTTTTAGGAGTAACTTTTAGAAAGAGAATTATTCCATAACTATTCACCACATCATATTTATTGTCACTATAATTCATTAATTTTCATTTCATTATTTCACTAATACTCTGTATCATATTCATCGTCTTCATTTCCTATATTTTCGCCTCTCTCCGATGATGAGAATGACAATAAATGTAAGAAAGGATTGCGGAACACTGCAATTTGTAAACCATGTCCACTATTAACTCCAAACTCAATTTAACTCTGAAGGACCTACTAGCTCTAAATAAATGTAAGCTAGTAGACCAATGTTAATTGCGCAAGAATACATAGCCAATCTTGTGATTCGACGTGAGTTGCAGCGATTGGTCACCCTTAACTCTTTCTCTGGTGGCCAGAGAGGGAGGAGGGGGGCAAAGGGTGGGCGGGCGGGTGGGGTGAGCTCGGGGCCGAGCGAACGATCCGAGGGAACCGGCAGGCAACAAGTGGGCAAACACGCAGGCGGGCACTCGGGGCTGGTAGTCTGCGGTAGTCGGTGTACGGGTAGAGATCACGGTGTACGGTGTTCGGCTCGCTTCTAATTGGTGTGAACCTTATCCGTGGCTCAACAGCAGTTCCGGTGAAATGGCCCTGTTCCTGAAAAGGTCTTCACAAGGGGCAAAGGAGAACGAGCAAAGTACTGAGGCTCTTTAGCTCAGTGAAAGATGCACTAAGATAAAGCTTGCATACTTCGGGGAGCGCGAAATGAACCAAAAAATGTGAGTAGCATTTAAGAATTAAAATTTTTTGTGAGAAAAATGGTTTAAAATTATCAAACATAATGATTAAATTTAAATAAAATAAAAATTAACTATGCAATTAGTCAATCAAAATTGAAAATCCTTCTTAAAACTTGTCAAAGATATTTGTTTATAGTAAAATTGTGTTTTCGCTTCTGTTTGTGTCGCATAATAATATTTGTAATTCCCTTTAAATCTAAATATTAGTTGTAAGTAATTAGACAGCATAAAAATACAAATGATGAATTTTCTCGAAAATGTTTCCCAGGAGAATTCCCTTAAATGCATGTACTACGCAAGTAAGTATTTTATTTTTTACTGATAGGTTACTGCTTGTTATTGCCTTCAATACGGAGTTCGATATGCACTGCATAACTGACTTGAATCGAGAGGACCGTGGTTACGAGGGAATTATGAAAACAGTTGCATGGCGCTAAATGCTATCTTATGGAGGGAATTATGAGAGGGAATTATAAAAGGGAGTTATTGAGGAGAAATATGCAAAGACAAACCGAGTCAAGTTAACAGATAATAATTAGTAAATAAGTAAATCTGAACTATTCAAATTAGGTAAAAACTAAAATCATGTATGTACCACTGGCGTTAACTAGTTCTAATGATTGATCCAAAGGCCTCGCGCCAAAGGCTCTCGGGTTTTTTGTCGTCGCTCGATCATTAAAATCCTTATAAAACCCTTAGTGCATAAATAACTACAGTAAACCCTCATTAACACGAATTCCAAGGGACCGAAATAATCGGAGTTCGTGTTATCAAAATTCGCGCTATCGGAGAATAATACATGTTCGTACTAACGTAATCCCTTGCCGGGACCGGTTTTGTTCGTGTTACGACGAAATTCGTGCTAAGCGTGTTCGTGCTAACGAGGGTTTATTGTATTGCTAAACGCAAGCTAGGAAAATGCTTTCGGAGGAAGTGAGAAGGAGAAAAAGCGCCGGCAACGCCAGGAGGAGGGGAAGAGCCGAAGAGGAAGGGGCGAGGGCGGATCGCTGGCAGCGAAGGGCCGGGGGGAAGGGGGCGTGGGCCGTGGGCGCGCAGGTGGAGGCGGAGGTCGGTGGGATGGGAGGGGCGGGGCGGGGGCGGCGCGTGGGCGCGTGCGCCGACGCCTGCCATTGGCCGGAGCGGCCCCAGGTCGCCCCGTGGAGGGAGGCAGCGCGCCACCGTTCGAGTCCCAATATAAGCGCGCCGCCGACCGCCGCCGCCACTGAGTCTCGCCGCCGCCGCCGTCGCCGTCGCCGCCGCCGCCGTCGTCGCAGCAGCCCCCGCAGCCGCCACCGCCGCCGCCGCCGCCACCCCCAGGCCCGCTCGTGTCCACTTGATCCTCTCTCGTTCTCTCGGTGAGTGGCGCTCTGGCGCCTTCGGGACAAGTCGCGGTGGCCCTGCTTCTTGCTCGTTTCTGCACGATTCGCCGACGCATTCCTTCTCATTTTTTAATTGTTTAATTCGTTCGAAAAAAAAGCTCCTGAATAAAAAGAGAATGTTTGATCTTGTCTGTCCGGGTGACGCCGCGTCGAAGGCTGAGGTGCTGACGTTTAGACCAACATATTTTTGTCTTCTTCAGGATTGTAGTGCTGGCACTACAACCCCGAAGAAGACCAAGACATGTTGGTCGAAATGTCGACACATCAGCCTTGGACGCGGCGTCACCCGGACAGCCTAGATCATGACTCTCGCCGCGGAAACATACATAATTTTCTTTTAATACGTGTTATGATTTTCTAGTTTATCCTGTACAGCTACGCAAGATATCTTTTATTTTGTTATTCCTGACAATAAAACCCAGAATTTTATTTTCTAGTGCAATGAAACTACTTCTCCACAGCGAATTTTATTTCGCAGATAATACATACGCAAATTGAAATGCGAAAACTTGTGTTCAGCACCTTGCTAAAAAAATTATTGAAATAATACAAAGATTTATTCTTTTCGACCGTACTTGCGATATTTAGGTATTTCATTTCAACTATTACTTCGTTGTCGATGTGGAAATTGATAAACTGTTGTATAAAACTCGAGAGAAAATGAAATTTCGCTGCTCTTCGAACTGGGCCTTAATTTCTTACTTATCAATAAAATCGTGTTTTACTATGTTGTACATTAATTGCAAATTATTTCTGGGAGAGTTTTTCCGAATCAAATTCTATTCAATTAAAGGAACTATGCCTACGAGAAGAATCGTTATAATCACACAGAAACAAGCAAAGCAAATTAATCTCATAATTATGAATTCTAGTTATTACTGTTATTATTATTATTTATGAAAAAATTGTTAACACCGTATTTGCGATAAACTGAAATATACTTATTTGGGAGAACATTTTAGAATGTGGTTTTTCGTATTCTTTTATTTACAAAATATTAGTTCTTTCGATTATTTTGATTAAAAATCAATCGGTTCTCAAAACAGAAAAAGTAACAAAATTTATAACCCTATTTTTTATTTTGAATGTTTGGGTGCGACTGAAGAACACAAGTAATAATATCTTATTGAAATTGTTTGTCTGGTTAAAACTGTCTCCGTTGAAGGCGATGTTAGACATGATATCGTAGGCTTCCGCGGCCAGAGTCATGATCTGGACTGTGCGAGTGACGCCGCGTCGAAGGCTGGGGTGCCGACGTTTCGACCGACATATCGCGGTTCTCTTCAGGGCTGTACTGCCTATGTGTATTGGCAGTACAGCCCTGAAGAGGACCGCGATATGTCGGTCGAAACGTCGGCACCCCAGCCTTCGACGAGGCGTCACCCGGACAGCCCAGATCACGATGTTAGACATCGTAAATTAAACTTTTTTTTCCGAGACCCCATAACTTTTCGAAATCGTCTCATTCGTGGTGAAACATCTGATACTGAAATAAGATCTTGACAATCAACTTCACGATTTATAACATTACCTTTGTTCATTCAAAAGCCAGTAATTTCTCCAATAACATATTCACTTGTAAAGTTTCGTTTCTAGAATTTTCATTTGATTCATATTGAATTTATTCGTATTGGTTTATGATAGTAATCTCCAATGATGAATAATCGACATTAACTTAAGAATATTAAAACCATTAGATGTTCACAACCGCGAATCTTTAATGTCATATTTTTACCTGCTTTGTTGCGCCAAAACAACGAAATTTGTGATTTATTTTGTATATTCCCCACATAACATATTCCTTTAATGGAAAAAGGAATTGAGGAAATTTACTTTTGTAAAACAAGCCAAATTTATTCCATTTTCAATCAATTACACATTTGATATCTTTATTTATTTAATGTTATATTTTCTGGTTAAGAGACAAAATAACATTTATTCTCCAATGTCTTCTTTATATTTCCAAACTTTTGCGAGTATACACACGCATTAGACTTTAAAAATCCTAATAGTGTTAGAAACAATAAATTCGTTTTTCTATTTTTTGGACGCAATAAAATAATGAAATCATCGTTTGATTATCATCGTACGAAAATTTCTTGCCGCCTCTCGGAAACCTGGACTGAGGGCAGTTGAGAATCTGCTTTAATGTTTCTGGAATCGGTGCTATGGGGTCGAATTTAGAACTAGCTATGGAACGAATACTAAACTGTTAATTTATTTAATGAAGTTGTCACCCATAGTTACATATAGTCACATATATTCTTACAGGCTGGGATCATGAATTTGCAGTTCAATTACTTTATTTAGTTGATGTCTTGCAGCATAATATTCAAACGAAGAATCATTTCGTGCTTTTCGATCTCTCTATTTTATATATATATATATATATATATATATATATATATATATATATATATATATATATATACACACACATACACACATAATTTATAAAATTTTGGGTCCCGGAACGCGCCCCACATCTCCTATTAAATTAACAGAAATTGTTGTACATTTAAAATATAATTTAATAATTATTTCTGAGGTACCGGAACGCCGTTCCGTCATGTGTTCCGCCAGAAATCGCCATATATATATATATATATATATATATATATATATATATATATATATATATATATATATAATTGATTCCCAATTTTAAAGGAATAGAATATGTAATTCCGACAAATGAGTGCGTTATAATAACGGAAAATAGGCGGTAGCGGGGAAATGTTCGGGCGGTGTTGGCATCACAGCTTTCGTCGCGACGTCACCCGCACAACGGAGAACATTCGCATAGATCTGACCGCGGAAGCCTATGATTGGCACGGTCTTCTTTTTTCCCATATGTCTCTAACGATCATTATTGAAGAATATAATTAAAACCTTGTTAATATTAGGATTTGTTAAAATGAAAAGCTTAAGAAACTTCTACATTCTACTCTTGAATTTTGACGGGAATATTACAGGAGAGTATTTCATTTGACCAGTTTTGAATAAATCATGGTTCATTGATTATTAAACTGCGATAGTGGAACTTTAATGCAGTCATGAGAAAGTATGCTTGAAATAAATGAGTGTTAAAATTAATTTGAAATTTGAGAAATTTCGGAAAAACATAAAGATTCAATTAAATTTAGATAAGCTTCGCGCAAATTGTCATAATTTATGGATCCTTGAAAGAAGCCACTTCAGCCACACAATCATTACTTTTTGCTTCCTCGATCATTGAGTATGTTATATTAAGTTAGTACTTTTGTTACGGATACATTGTAATAGTGTGCATTGGGAGTGTAATAATTTCTATTGTAGTCCGATAGTTGCATGTGAAAATTGTCCAAAGCTCTAAGACTAATCGTCATAAAGTAATGCCACTGATGTAAGTATTTTGAATTCCACAATGAAATGTGTTGCAATCTGCAGTATGAGAACTTTGAACGTTTCATAGGCAATTTACGTTCTTCAACATATTTTAATGTACATAAAATACCATAAAATAAAACAATTCTTTGCGTATTGTTTAACTTGCGTATTTTTACGATAATAAATTAAGTAGAAGACAATTACTTTTTAAAGAACTTTGTTTCCTTTTTGGTTTGAAATGACATCTCTGATGAAATTTTTGTGTGGCATTGGTGCAGATATCTTGTCCATTAACGCACGTCAACTGGTATGTGGAACACCCCATTATTTGTCCAGAATCTGTATGTAGGAGTAATTAGAATTTTAATTAGGCATTATTATTGGTACATGTATTATGCGGCGAGTAGTGACTGATTCCAGGTTTATTAACACCCGAAATCTCATTATATTCATTGAATTTGAGTTGTGTATTTAATTTCAGGTTTATTTGTGACGATTGCTTGCGTGAAGAGCGCTATTTAAAAAAAGTATCTTTTATCAAGCGTATGGAGTATTAATATTTTCTGTTGGGAGCTGAATAGCGTTGCCTTTTACTCGTATTTGGTGTTGATTATTCTGTTTAGTAGCTTCAGCGATGCAGTGCTGTGGAAGATTCGGTGCTGAGTCGTTGAAATCAATTCATTGTTGTTAATTTAAGTTTATTGAGGCAAACAGATAAATAAATTATCGTGTTTATAAATACACTTTGATGTACAAAATGAAATATTAACTAATCGGATTCTTTGATAAATTACATAATAAATCGAAAGCTTTAATATACAAGAGAGTTTATTATTATTTTGTTGCGAAATACATATCACTGAATCACTAAATATTAGATATTTTTTAATCTGATTTTGTTTATTATAAAATACTACTACTGTTCTTCTTCATAAAAGTTTGCAATTAAAACAAAGACTTTCACTTCTTTATTTTGCGAAACGAAAAATACTTGAACAACTAAAGTGATAGTGTAAATTTGTGTGATTTGTCTCCATCCTGCGATCAAAATTTTCAAAGATGACCAGCGATTTCATTATGTTGCATCATACGAATATCAGATAACACCGTCCATTCAACCATTTTGTGCTCACTGGAAATTTCAAAATGAAACTTACTTCCATTTTAAATACTTATAAAAAGTTATAAACTTATCAACATGATGAATTATAGTATTATGTTTGCGAAATACATTGTTTTAAAAGTACAATCTAATATTGAATATTAAAAGTTATAAAATTCCTTACCGGTATATAAATGATCGCCAACTTCCATTCCTATTTCCATATAATTTTCTCTAGTTTGAGCAACATATACTTCTAAGAAAGGCGAAGGAAATGGACAGTGATTACATTTTGAATAACTGCGAAGAGAATAAAAAACAAGCGGGGAGGTTTGGCTGCTTTTGAGTGCGAATTGTGGGTAGAAAGTCGCCGCAGCTAATTAGTCGGGCGGCTGCGTAATTGCCTGCGTCGGAGGCGTCCTTTGCATATTCACTTAAACGCCTCGGCGTAATTGCAGAGAATAAAAATCGCGCGCAGGTGACACTGTGGAAGCGCTCGACGGAGCATATGATTGCATGAATATGTAGTTGGTTCTCCGCACCGACACTGCTCGCCCGCCGCACTGGCCTGCTCCCTTCCCGTCGGCGATCTGCACTCTTCCCACCCGCGAGATGCTTTTTTTTTTTGACAAACAGCGAAAGCATATGGAATGGAACACGTTTGAAATGTGTGGGATTGAATGAAGTAGAAATACAACGTAAAATGATAGTTACGTGAGTGAAGACAGTTGAGTTGAAATTGTGTATTTGCTACTTTCAAGACTTTTTTACAGAGTCTGTCTGTCTGTTTGACTGTCTGTGCTGGCACAATCGCTCCTGATGGAGCCAAAGCCTACCAGCAACGTCCCGGCCTTGCGGCCGTTAAGGGGTACGTGTGGTTAACACATAGACTACGCCGTGTTCTGGTCTTTTCAACTTGAGAAGTGAGCTTTCTCAGCGTCACACTGCAACAGATAGAGGGGCATTACAAGGAAAGCGCCCGCTATAATCTTCCCTGACCAGGAATCGAATTCACATTGGCGTCATGGAAAACGAGCACGGTGGCCAGTGAGCTACCCGTGGGGTCTTTTTAGTGAGTACCTCGGAATAAATGATACAAACTTCTACGGCATGTACTTTTAGGGCGGCATATGGTCACTTTTATGCGATGAATATTGTATATACAGATATATTGAGAAATTACTTACAACAGATTTACATGCATTTATACAAGTGATATTTGCCGTCGATTGGTAGGCAACTTCACTTGTATTCATCACCGATTCGCACAGATATTCGGTAGATAAATGAACTCCCCTTGCTTGCGTCAGAACAAGACCTGCCGAATATCTCTGCATAGGAATTTGCCCCAAAATCAGTCGCAATGTCACATTTTAACTTTGTTATGTGAAATGTCCCACGACAGGTGCATTGGCAAAATGTGATCATTTTTGCCCCCCTACAAGTTTGTAACATTTATTCTAAGACTTACTCTGTGATAGTTTTGAAGCCGAAGGCTTAAGCGTTTCCGTTTACTTGGAAATGCGCGAGCGAAGTGTGTCAAATTGACCGTAACAATTTTACTTTTGATGCGGGTGTGGGGAGCAATCGGAGTCGAATTTACTTAACAAGTGCAACTTATTGAATCACCGTCATGTATACAGTGCATTTTAATCGTTTCCATTTAACTATATGCTTAAGCTTTTTGTCGTCTTCCGTCCCGCGCTATGCACTTCGTCGTCACCATCAATCTCATTCCTGTCGTCCCCGCAGGTGTTCTACTCACTCGCTTGCTTCTAGCCGATCCCTCCCATCCCTTTTATCGCTCTGCTACTTGCATCATGCGAGGTCGTATTCGCTCTTTAGATAATGATACTGTCTTACATTCGTTACTTTTCGGAGCAGATGGAATCGTTAAATATCACAATTATTTATTTATACGTTAATTATACTTGATAAATACTTTATAAACTATGCAGTGATTTGTAGATCATGTGAAATATAAAAATGAAAAATAAAATATCTTTATAAAGAGGAAGAATCAGCCACTTGGTTGATAGGAAACTCATAATTAGCAATATGCTTCCTAACATTTATACTGAAGGCTGTGATGAAGTTTTATGACAATATAATCAACACATTCATTTTCAATAGTTCATTGATGAATCTCATTATGAATCATATTTAAATTTCTCAATTTAAATGAACCATTCGATATATACTATAAAATAGGTCATATTCATTTCTTTTCCAATGTTGAAAACTCACCACGGAATATGCCGATTATTCACGCCCACACACTTCAGCATACTCTACCTCGTAATTTTCGAACAGTTGGACCACTTTTTTTAACGTAATCGCTGCATCCTTTATATTATTCGCTTTTTGGGGATGGTATCTGAACTAATACGACACTGGCCTTTGTACAATGGTACATTTTGCCCATATATAGCATTTTGATGTTGTACTGTCTAGACTGGCATTTATACAATAATTCTCTGCAATTATTCGTTCTCGATTACGATCCAACCCACGTTCCTTTTCTTTCTATCATCCTGTTTCGAGACTTGTTTTGACGGTTTTTCATAATATTCAATGTCAATCCCCTATCCTAAAAACCGTTTTAATATCAACGTTACCTACTGTACTCTCGATTTCAGGGACGGTTTGAACGTTCTGGCTTCACTTCCACCCGTTCCTCGAACAACCCTTGCACCCCGACCTACGTTCCGCCCCCCATTCCATCTTCGGGGCTTCTGTTTGCCAATGCGAGGCCCCATAGGTGGCGGTGGGGTTGAGGGTTGAACTGCGCGAGGGCGTCGGGAGGGTCGCAAGGGTTGGAAGGGCGGCCGCCCTGCGACTGGGAGGGGTTGGTTCTGCCATGGAGTCATACGAAGGGATTCCCATATATATATATATATATATATATATATATATATATATATATATATATATATGGGAATTCTTCTTATGTCTCCATGGCAGAACCAACCCTCCCCAGCTATATATATATATATATATATATATATATATATACATATATATATATATATATATATATATATATATATATATATATATATATATATATAATCCTCTGGGATGGCTCATGGGCAGCGTAGTATTAGCTTCCCGTGCTGTGGTCCCGGGTTCGACTCCCTGTCGACGCAAATATAGAGTTGTAGCTTTCGTTTAAAATCATCCCAGTTTCTATAGTTGTGTGAAGAAAAGCTCAAGCATGCGGATATTGCTAGATGCGGTGAAGAGAATACGTCATCTTCGTCCCATGTCGCTCTTACCCCCAAGCATGGGATTACTCTCAAGGTTTTGTACAAATTGCGAAGATCGAGGGTGGGAAACTCATTGCCACCTCGGTAACGAAGTGCGTAGCAAAGCGTCTACTGAGGTGTAGTGAGATTAGATGTGGTGATTTCGTGCAAATAGAAACTCATGACTGACACAGTGGTGCTTGAAATTACACAACTTGTCTTTCATTAGCCTTCCAAACATACCACTAGCATCCCTGTTTTCTGCATATCCGATATTCCAAGTCGTCATAATGTGCTTCACCCAACCAGCCACCTCGTGTTGGATAATATCAACTTCATCCGGCTATACTCCAAAGTATTGTTCAAAGCTGATTCTACTTGGAACTTTTTACACCCATTTTGCTTCATGTGAATGTTAAACCACCAATTTGGAGATTATCCAGAATCGCTCTTTATCCGCAATAAATACAATTTGATATAGGAATGGTACCTGAATGAAAGTGATGAAACACTTGCTGTCGAACTTAGGCGATAAATTTTTGCACAAAATGTCATGCTGCGTTCCTCAAAAGCGGCTTGCATTGCTATTGCAGAGAAAAGATGTGAATAAGTAAGGAAGCATGCTTTGCTATTGCAGAAAAAAGGGTGAATAAATGAAGGAACATACGCTGCTACTGCAGAGAAAAGGAGTCAGTAAACAGTATACCTCATATATATTCAACATTCAATAACTTCGGAACTACACCAGGTAGCGAAAACGTTTTCTGATGTTTTCTTTCTACGAAATGGTGTCGATTACAACCACCTTGACGTTTTTATATCATAAAGAACCACTCTGCATCTCTGAATAGCTACAATGGCACTATGATTTGTGATAAAAGGCCTACCATTAATTGATAGTTTCACCCTACGCGACTGCGTAGAGTATGAGGAAAAGCTCATATTCTGGCTTCCATGACAGGTTGACGCGAGGTTTTGCAGTGTTTTGTGTTCTCACGTTGAACATATCCTCTTTGTTGTTTTCCAGGCCTTTTGCCTCCAAATCCTTTCATAATTGATCGATGTGCGGTGACAAGACCAGATGATCAAGTAACAACATGGCGGTCGGGTACATTGATTAGTTCCTCTAAGCAGCTCTTCTTTTTGTATCTTCATCAGGTTTTGTATAACAAAAATCATTACATTTTCTAAATTGTAAATGGAAATCTATTATATATATATATATATATATATATATATATATATATATATATATATATATGTATATATATTGTTATGTATATAGATATCCACTTACGAAAATGGTAAAGAATACGCATTTTAAGAATCACATCACAATGCTGAATGAGAATAATTTGTAGCGTATTCATCTTTGAAGGGATAAGTCATACTTTTATACTTGCGTAAATATTAATATTTCGTTACCACCCATTTTAAGTAGTCAGATACATTAATTTTGCATAAGCTAATGATCGATCTAATTTGAAAGGTTGCAGAAACCCTTCGTTGTTACAGTGGGAATATATGTTAAATTAAGTGTATTCAACCATTTGGAGATTAGAAATAAGAGGTCGAAGTGCACGATTGATGTAGGAAGAGTCAACTTATTATATGCTTCATTATTTCCGCAATGTACACTGACAGATACGGTGTATCTTCTGGCAGAGAAGAGTACATTGCTTTCGACCTCGAGAAAAAGTTCAGAAAATAAGGAGAAATAATTGAAATGTATTTCACAATCTCCTTCAGTAATCGTGATTTATAATATGCAGCCACAAATATTAAACATTCTAACTTCCCACCAAGTAATCTTTGGAGGGAGAATTCTCTATATTGCAGTCGTTACTTTCAACGATGGCGTTTCGGCGATGTTCTTGAGCCCGGTGCTGTGGGGATATATTGGGAAGCAACGGGTGCAGCATATTTATTCAACCATTTAATAAAAATAAATTCAAAATAGACTTATCTTTGAAATACTTTCTGTGAGAAATCTCAGAATGCTTTGTTGTTCATTCATTATTGTGTAATTCAATCCACTTTTCAAGCTTTTCAAATATCACTTTTACTTCTAATTTGTGTTCGAAAGAAGGGAAGATTTCGTAACTAATATAAATGCGAATATGTCCTTTATACGATCGTTTCTGAGAGCATCTAAAGTAAGAAAAAGCATTGTAGGGAAAGCTATAAAAAAGTTTACAGACATCAGTACCAAGAAACACGAATGAACATGCCCAGCTCCTGGATCGCCATATGTTATGGGGCTATGTTTCCAGTGTTTGGATTAGTTTTAAAATATAGAAACATTTTGAAAATCATTTCGGATCATTTAAAAAAGAGTAGAAATTATGACTACTGAAATTATAATCTGAAAGATCTTTTACAAACGAATTAGTAAATCGAGGAAATGTTAGAACCGTTATTCCGATAAATTTTATTTACTTAATTTGCTATTAGTACATTGTAGAGGAGTTAGATACTTCAATGTATTTATGAAAAAATGAAAACGAGCGGCTACTTTAGTTTTTATTTATTTATTTTTAGATTTTTCAGATACAACGTGATAAAGATGAGTGTTAAACTGTCCACAATATTTTGTAAAACAAAAGCAACAAAACACCGAAAAAGCTATATTTTCGCAGCCTTATTATAATATATAAACAAAGATGAGTAATAAAGAATAGAAATGAAATTTATAAGATAATATTGTCCATTAATAGTATTATTTAAAGTAGCAATAAGCATTTGTTGAGTGACTTAAACAAAGAACCTTAATGCATGAAAAATGCAATACTAATTTCTCATAAAAAATCCATGCATATCATGCATGACTACGCTCCATGCTACATTAGGAAAGAAAGAAAATATAAGACAGTGATCAGTCTGTACTTCAATGGACTGCAAATCATCCTGACATGAATTTCATTGAAAATATTCAACTTTTACTTAAAAAGAACTGAATAAAAAAGGGCTGTACAAACTCTCTCACGAAACAACTCATTTTTGCTTTGTGAAAGGACTGAAATTGAAGGATGGATTATAGGAAGAATGGATTAAAAATTGATTTTCAACACTACTCAAAACAAATATGTTAATTATGAACAATATAATGTTTATAAAATATTAGTTACCTGTACACATAGTTTGTCAAGATCTATGGCTACACGTACATTTTTGTCTCATTTAATAGCTCTATTCTAAATTTGGGCCCCTCTGTAGTTGGTTGAGGGGGGGGGCGAATTACATACGGGCTGAACGTACTGTAGACCGGGGCGGCACGTTTCGAGGGACGGCAAATTTTACAAAAATTATAATATTTTGAATTTTACTCTCATGTTCGTTTGAACTCCCATATTCTATCTCTTTCTTTCTTAGACATATCCCGTTTATGAAAGAGTGAGAAATCAGTTTCGGTATTAGTTTTTGCTTCAAAAGAAACGGCATTAGCCTTAGCATTAGTCACGATGTACATGTTTTAATGTTTTATTTCATAATATTTAGCATAATATATCATATTTTAAGTAATATCTAATTTTTCATATAATAATATTTTGAATTAATAATATATTCAGATATTTCATTTATTCAGATACAACACTTACGTGGAATAACCGTGGAATTACGTGGAAAATACCTTGGAATAGATTTTCTCCCCCATACGTCACATACAGTTTTTGACTAAATAAATAAAAAATAAATAAATAAAAATAAATAAATAAATAGCCCACCATGTGAGTTTTACAAGAGCTTCCCCTCTTGCAGGAGGTCTTTGCCATTTATGGGACACACTAGAATCAGTCGTGTGTGTGTGTGTGTGTATATATATATATATATATATATATATATATATATATATATATATATATAAACACATTTTTACACAAATCATAATCTCTTTTTTATAAATAACAAATTCTGAAGGAGCAACAAAATTAATGGAGCCCATGGCGACGACGTGTATAAATCCGCCCCTGGGTTGAGGATGTGCTCTTTGGCCGCTCGGCGGCGGGTGAGGGCCGGGGGCCGGGAGCCGGGGGTCGGGCGTGGCGGTCGGCGTAGCGCCTCAGCCTCACAGGCCGCGGGCGACGCGCCCTCCCGCGGCGAAGGCGTCTGGCGCGAGCAGCTGACCTTTCTGCTCTTTGTTAGGACTATCGAAGACCATTTGCGAGGTATTTGTGCCTTTTACGGATCATCGTAAAGCTGGGCGCTGCGTGCCGTCTTTTTATAACCTATTACGGGGTACAAAGAAATGTTAAGAAGTTCTTGGCTTAAGAAATTATGAAACAAGTCTGGCAATAAAGTGCGAGTCGAGTGCATTGTGTGAAATACGAGTGATAGTAATAGTAAATACGTTCTTACGTTGTTCAGAATGTAATACAGAATACACACGTGTCGCGTATGTTTGAAGAAGTTGGAATAGGCACTCCTAATACCTTGCATTCCATGACAGTCTGCCTTAAGAAATCTTGACGTTGTGTCAAATATTTTGAGAATTTGAATATTTAAATTATTCTTTTATGCCGTTTTCGAATTATGTGCTAATAACGAGGCATTCCAAATTCATCTAACATATTCAGTATGTAGTGGATAAGTGTAAAACATCAATAGAAAAATAATCGATGTTTTAGTACTTTCTTCTCTCAAACGAAATGCCATATGAATATTATATCTGAATAATATTTGAAATTATTCAATATTGTTTCTTGAAAATAAATGTTCATTTTAATCATGAACATATGTTATTCAAAATATTCGACAATAATTTTACACATTTAAAAATTGATAATGTAAATACTATGCCAGCAAATGTATCATTAAAACAGTTTTACATCCCTTGTTTATTTTATCTCTCCTTAATACATTGCTCTCTATAAAGATGAAATATTTCGAAGGATTAAATAATATACAGTAATGTTTATTCATAATGTATTTGCAATTTCAGAGGCAATATGTATTCCTCGGGGTTTCGTCTCTTGTGTAATAGGAAAGGAAGATGATATTTTTGCGAAAAAAGACACATCTTGTTGATTTTTTAGATAATGGAGTTTTTAACCACTTATTCCTATAAAATTTACGAATTTTAGCTGTCTTCTAATTAAGTCTGGTGGTTTAATGGCTGAGAAAATAATTATAACGTATAGCTTCATATTTGCTTCTACATGTTGATGTTCCTAATCTTTATTATGCAAAAAGCATTTTTATTATTGAAAATATACACAAAAATTCCGAGGAAGAAATGTCACGGAAGGTGCACACGTAACGTTCAAACGAGGTTCTCTAAGAATTATGGCTCTTGAGTTAGGCGGTGAGAACTACCAAGTAGTTTTTGCGCTCGGAAAAACTTCTTTTCTCAAGTCACTTAATGATTCTGAATTCTTTTCTAAGAATCCCATTTTGCAGTTTAATACAAAAGTAGAACAATAATTTTAAACACGGTTAATGTGATCTTCGCTTATACAGCAGACTATGGCGAAACCTTGGAAAGAGGGCGAATGATACGTGTGGTGTACGGTAAGACAGCTCCTTATGCACGCCTGCAATTTGAGATTTGAATCTGATTCGAGAGTGTTATAAATCTCCCTCTCGGAGCAAGATAATTCTCCTCCGCAACCCACAATAAGGTATTTTTTGCAGAAACAGGGTTGAGTACTTTAATATTTCACAAATGTTCTTTAAATGTTCAAACTAAGTATACAGTGGCAACTTAGCAACAGAATAGCATATAACTTGTGCGTCAGATTTGTGAATTTTTTTGATAAAATAATGTAATCGAAGAACTTGAACAGAGAAAAAATGTCATACCATTATCTTATTCCAAGGGGTAGAAACAACGCTATTCAACAGTATCTATGTTACAAAAGACGAAAATGGTGTTCTTAGCTATGTAATGGGAGCTGATTTCGAAAATGAATTACGTTTTTGGCAATCGAGCTCGTTTACTTGTAATACGCTACACTTCATTGAAATCTTTAAAATGTTGCGTATTGGTATGGCTGTGGTTTAATTCGATAACTAAGAAGATATTGTTAAAAAAATAAAGTACATTCAAGGAATTTACTATTGTGATGAAATGTTCTGAAATACGTTTCCAGGTAATGAAGAAGACTCGGCAATAATGCCGATGAGCCATGCAGAAGGCATCGAGTTACGTTCGTTAGTCACAGCATCGAGTTTTGACCGCTTGGGAAGTGACTTGGAAGTGGCTACTTGTTGTTGAAGGTTCCCAAGGATTTGCGTTCATTCAGAAGGAAACATGCCTCGTGACTGTGTAAAGAACACAAATATATCTTGTTATATTTGGAGAAAATTAACTCTGAAATCGCAAAATTGTAAACGGAAAGATTGAAAAGAAGTGCTACGACATTTGACTGTTAGGTTGGCCACCAGGACAAGAAACGAACCTCCCTCTTATGCTGCTTGGTATGTGTTATATTACTTCCTTGCTTCGTAAAATATGATTACGTCACATGCCCTTTGCTATACCCATGATTGGGAAGGATCAAACAGACCACACAGGTGACTGACTTCTGACAAAACTGCTGTTACCACCTCGGAAGTAATGAAATATGTGCGTTATCCTAATTTACTAATTTGCTATAGAGCATGTATGTCACAGTAAAGAAGCGAAAAATATGGCTCAGGGCATCAACTGATGTCATTGCAATGTCTCTGTCCGGGAGGTTCTGGGTTTCGAGTCCCAACGATGGCAGGATTTTCGACCCTGGCTAAAGAGCTAGGTCGAATTCAACCGCTTTCTGGAGATTCTAGTGGTCAGCTTCTCTGATCGGCTTTCCGTGGTTTCTCCGATCAACACCATGCTAACGCCGGAGCAGTACCATAACAAAACTAGCTACGGATTTTGCGCGATCTTTCCTTCCCCTTCCTTGACCTAACTTGCATACCAGTTTACTTACGTGCACTACATTAATACATAAGGCGGGAGATCAGACAGGACCATAGAGCTTGTCCCGGTTGGGGCGGTGCCGTGCTGGTGGGAGATACCTAGTTGGGAAACCCTGCGAATCGACGTGTAGGTCGGGACCGGTTCTGGCCATCCGGTGGGGAAGATCACCATCCCTACCGCGATAAAAGCATGCACTACAGTTACGGGACTAATGGCCTGAACACTTGAGGCACCCGGAATCACTTATCAATCACAGACAAGAATTGCCTGCACCAGTGCCTCTTGAGAATGGGACAGAGAGTGAAGATTATTTCACTGACGAGCTCTCTAAAGGTTGAACATTATAAGTCTACTATGAATATATGTTTTGAAAATTGTTATAATTATGTTACGAAAATTGTGTTATATGCTACGAATATGTTATGAATATGTTACGAATATGTTATTACGAAATACTTTATGTTACAAATATGTTAGAATATATTTTCAAAATTGTTATATTCTTACGTTAGGATAGCTTGTTGTGGGATCGTCTCATTTTGTAAAATATATATAGTACGTAGAAAGACATAAGCCTTTGCAGTAGCGATTATCTTAAGAAAACTTACGCGAGCTCTGCTGTGGGAGGTGCCGAAGATGTTATCTGTAAGCGCTGTACTGAAATCAAACGCCTGTCCGCGTTGTAAGTTTAGATTCTATTTGTGGTAATTTATCATCGAGAAGGATTAGAAATACAAGCATCCTTTGATCTTTCTCATCTGAGGAACATCTAGCATGATCTCTGGTGCGTACTCCTCTCATTTGAAACGCATCTCGTGAATATTCTTGAATGTTGAGCATTCAGTCGACTCTCCTTCTCGAAAGACCTAGAACAGCTCTGGGTGATTGATGGAACTCGCTCTTCAACCATCACTCATCCAGCTTTTACGCTGTTCTCCTCACCTAGGGGAAACTCGCTGAAGGGATAATCACATCTTGTGTCTCTAATTATATCAATACTCGGTTGTAGATGAACGTTGGAACTCAGAGGTGATATTCTTTTTCACCAGCGTCGAACGTTCAAGTAATACTTGAATACATTTTGGAAAACACTATTATACTTCCATTATTTTGTGACGATGTCGTAATTGTTCTATCAGATGGTTTCAAAACACCAGAAAAACTCTAAGTACAATAAATAATAAGACCTTTAATACCTTATTCAAAATAATATTTGTGATTCTTATTGTGAATCTTATTAAATATTGCGCCCACTGTTTGAAATATATTCCATTAAATACTTTTAAGTATTTAGGACGTTCATCTGTTCACCTTCGTTCACTCAAACAATAAAGTAGTCAAAATGTCTTTTGCAATAAAGTAGATAATTGCGCGTACATTATCGAATGAATATGCTTATTGTTGATATATAGAAATTTGACATCAAACCAGATATTAGGATGAAAATATAAGTCAACACAATTTGTAGCGCCATCTATTTACTGCTGAGCATTCTTTTACAGATTTTTATTTAATACTTACGTATGGGGATTTTAATGAATATTTCAGGACGTAACATCGATAAAGAATAAGGAAAGTATATTTGTAGTAATTTCTTATTGAGACCAAAAATGTTATGAAATTCTAAAAAAGAAATTGTAGAGGTTCGGTTCTCCCAACTTTGTAAGGTATGTAATTGGGATTATTATGCAGTACACTCTCATTAGGAGTTCTCTTTGAAGCCCTTTTAAATTTTACCCCCATGATTACTTGTGGGCACTAAAATGCCCTCTCCTAATCAAGCCTCTTTATCCATTCATGCCGATACGCTGACTTTCATCTTTCTTTCACGCACTTTATAACGGTAACTGAGCTGTAACTTGAAATTAAGGCACTTGATTTTGATATCTGATTTGTACCTAGGAAGAACAGAAAGAGCAATTAAAAAATATTAATCAGTATTTGTTTTTAGTTTTGCGGTAGTTTTTGAAAGGATTGTTTCGGTTATTACCTTTCATTTTTCAGTTATGCTGACATGAAAAGTTGGTATTTTTGATAAGGAATACCAAACTCCCATAAAATTTTTTAACGCTGTGTGTTCCAACTACAGTATTTGAGATGTCAATATTAATGACAATATGGCAATGAAACAGTACTTAGTGCGTAGTTCTTAGTATCGCTTGAACCCAATACAACAGTATTGTTTGGGAATTAAATACAAAAATTACACCAGTGGTCCTTTTAAATTCTGATGAATTTGCCTCATACGAAAGAAATGACGGAATTAAAAAAGTTATTTTTTATTTGGAAGTACATGTCTGCTACAAATAATCTCGATAGATGGCGTGAATTGGTTAAGATGTTAAATTGTAAATGAGAACCCTTTTTACTTTCTCACTACGGAGTTTGGAGAAAGTTATGTAATGCTGCGCGAAAATATGGCAAATTTTCGGCAGAAAAACTCCGGCAACGAAAAAGTGGATAAATCCTGTTGCCAAATCTAGAAAAAAATCCTCTAACACGTAGTGTAGCCAGAATCCATGTTTTGTGGGTTCTTAATACCGAAAAATCCAATGATGGCAAAGCGTCTATATCCGTCTATGAACAACTCTAGAAGCTAAACCGTTCTCCAAAATTGATATTCCCCAATCGATCTGACTGATGTCGCGTTCCCTTGAATTTGAAATCGATATTAAATTTTAGGGAATTCTTTACATGAATCCCTTGGAACATTTTCAAAATTTTCAAAAATTGGCTCCATTGTTTTTGATTAAATTTTGTTGTTGGGTAGTGTGAAGGTGTTAAAAGAGAATCGTTCAGGTCTCACGTTCGTTAAAAACCATGATTTTTCGAAAATTATGAAAGTTCAAAATATTTTCGGCGTTTTCCCACAAAAATATTAAAGATAGAGATGTTTTCCCTTAATGAAATCTATTCCTTAAAAATAGATTTTGCAAAAATATCCTGTACAACGTTTTCACAATTTGAGTTCTTTTTCGCGTAATTTTGCGTGAAAATACGGGCGAGACAGTACGTAATGTTTTAGCACCACTAGTTTTATTTCAGATTCGGATTCTGTGGTTAAAAGAGTCAATTTTCCTCTGAAATCTTTTTCCTGTTCGTGATAGATGACGTTGAAATAAGTAATAAATAAACCTATTAGATTTCTTCATTTGAAAATATCTATTTAGACGTCTTCATACAAACAGAATTTCAATTAATTCGATATTAGTCATCTTAAATTTTTGTGAATGAACATAACTATTGTAATATAATAAATTCACTTATTTTCTTTTGAAGGTTGTGTCATCTATTAATGTCAAATCGTCAATCCGATTGTCGACTAAATCGTGAAAACGTTTAAGCTTTAATTTATTTAATTAACTGTAAAATGATTGTGATATGCAATTAATTACACCTCAAAAAATGCAATGGTATGATTGTTAAGGTAGCATACAAAATAATTGTTTCACTTTGTAATTTTTACATTACACTCACAATTCCAATCACATTTTATAAATTCCACCGGCAAAACCATTACACCTAATTTATTGATGACATTTACACAAAATATGATGAAAATTAATTTTGACACAGCGAATTAGAACTCTAGTGTCTAATTGTCAAATGTCCAAGAGTATTTAACTTAGGGGGACAATGATTGATGAGACACGTTATTAATGATAACACAGTCACACCAGATTCTCGTTACTATTTACCTTTTCGGAGCTTATCGCTCACTATTTGAACAACAAAGCCTTGTCAAGTTTCGGGCTTTTACGTGATGGTTGTAATTGATGTATGTAGCAGCAGAGAATAAGAATTTCATTACCCAGAAACTTGCTATAATATTATACGAAGACAAAAATACAAGAAACAATATTTAATAAAATTATATGAAAAAAAATAAATAAAAGAAGTAGTTCAACCTCGACAACATAGAAAGAGCGGATGATAAAGTGGAATTACGAAAAAGAACAATTGCGTTGTATGTAATGTAAGTTACAATGTTCGTGAAAACAAGCAAATGCAACTATGTAGAATTCAATGAGCGAATAATATATGTTCAATGTGCTTAACATTCAGTTATTTTTCATAAACTGTAGTGATTATGCTATTGAATAGTATTGTAAAATAGGACAAGAAAACATTCTGGTTCAAATAACTTACACCATTAATACTTTTCCAATCCAAAAATATCGTATGTGATTGTTCATAAGACTTTCTGGATTTTTCCGGCAATAATTATAGAGTTGTTGGATTTGCTACTTAGAGAATTTCAGATAGAGGAGAATGTATTTCTTTCTCTGGCGCAGGTTACAAGATTCATTTTCTGTTAAAATAATAGTCCGAAATTTAATGAGAAACATGAACACAATAATGCGTAGGTTTTGTAGTACATGAAACTACGAAATGGTTCACTTGATTACCGAGGTTAAAAAGCGCAAATGGCGAAGAGAATCAAATTCTGCCCGTGGAGTCATAAAATTGTAGGAATGGATTCAGACCGTGGATTTGAAATTGGAATCAATGGGTGTGGAATAAGTGCCATTCCTCGATTCCAGCATGGGTACATATATTATTAAATGGTAGTAGAGAAAGTAAATTAAAGTGAACGTAGAATTGTTTTAGAACCAAAATATTTTGTCAATATTGATATTTTTCTGTTTCTGAGAACTGCTTTGGAATACAGCTTGAAGATCCAATTCAATCTTGAAATATCAGAAAAAATATATGACGCAACCAACACTTTCTCATTTCCGTTACATATTGCACGCGAACTTCAAGTCGGCAGAATTCGAGTCTCCCTGCAAGACGTGATAAGCGCACAACGTGTGAAATATTAACTCGTGTCCGATGGGGCGTAGGCAGGGCGTGCCCACCCATCCGAGAACGCTCACTGCTATGATTTATCATATAAGGCAATTGTCGTGCCGCCGCCCCAGAAGCTTTGAATATTTCAGTCACATCGGCGCTCCCCCCCCAATGTTTGACGTCGCCCCGCCACGCTCCTTGCACTGCGCCGCGCGTTCGGCACTGAGGGCACATGGGGGACATGACCCCACCTACAAAAGGCCTAGTTTTCATTTACCTTCCTTTATTTAGTATAGTTGATTTAAATACTGATTTACGTTCGATTTTTTTGACTTTTGACTGATTTTTTCGTGTTTCCGGGCGCGTCAACTGCTTTGGTCATTACTCCCGTTAGTGTAGTGCATGTTTTTTTTCGCGGGAGATGGCGGTGATCTTCCCCGCTGGATGGCGAGATCCGACGCCGACCTACCGTCGGCTAGTGGGGTTTCCCCCTAACCAGGACTCTCCCACCAGCGGGGCATTGCCCCAGCCGGGACAAGCTCTAAGCTCCCAACCGATATCCCGGAATGTGTAGTGCATGTTAGTGTGTGTAAGGGGAGAGGATAAAACAAGGGAGAGGAAGGGCAGATCGCGCGCGGTCCGCGGCCTGTTTGTTAGGGTACTGCTCCGGCATTCGCCTGGTGTTGATCGGAGAAACCACGGAAAACTACCGATCAGAGCAGCCGGCCGCTAGAATTCTCCTCCAGACAGCGACTCAATTCGACCTAGCTGAAAAGCTAGGGTCGAAAATCCTACCGCCGTAAGGCTCGAACCTAGGACCTCCCGGTCAGAGGCGCTGCAGTGACATCAGTTGATGCACTGAGCCACCGCTCCCAGTGATTTACGTTCGAATTATGTAATTATTTAACAAAAATACCGTATAGTATCGACAAATATGTTTATTATTTAACAAAAATGTACTGCACTGAGGGCACTGACGGATCCAGGGGAGAGCATGGAAGCCATAGCCCTCCCCCCCGAAAAGGCTTAGTTTTTATTTACCTTCCTTTATTTGGCATAATTGATTTAAATATCGATTTACGTTCGAATTATGTAATTATTTAAACAATAATACGGTATAGTATCGACAAATATGTTTATTATTTAACAAAAATGTACTGCACTGAGGGCACTAGCGGATCCAGGGGGGAGCATGGAAGCCATAGCTCCCCCCCCCCCCGAAAAGGCTTAGTTTTCATTTACCTTGCTGTATTTGGCATAATTGATTTAAATGTTGATTTATGTTCGAATTATGTAATTATTTAAACAATAATACGGTATAGTATCGACAAATGTTTATTATTTAACAAAAATGTAGTGATAGGCTGGATCTCTTCCTGCCACACCACGTGCATCCTCCGTTGCGAGGGAGGCAAACAGCAGGCGGTCCCTAAGGGAAAGTAATTTATAACATTAAGAGATTTTGTGGAAGAACTGACGATACCCAAAGGGAAACGCACAAAAAAGGTAGAAAATAAATAATTTCTGAAAGTATGTATGTATTGGTGCTGTTTTTCGATTAGTTCTCTCGGCTTAGATTGTTGAGCATCAATTGATGTCACTCCAGTGCCTCTGACCGGGAGGTCCCTGGGTTTGAGTTCCGACATTGGCAGGACTTTTGACACTAGATAGCTAGGTCGTATTCTGCGGGATAGATACCGTAACTTGATAGCTAGGTCATATTCATTCATATCTGGAGGAGAATTCTTGCGGCCGGCTGCTCTGATCGGTAGTTTTCCGTGGTTTCTTCGATCAACACCAGGCGAATGCCGAAGAAATACACAAATAAACAAACTACATGCCGCGTGCGATCTTTCCTTCCTTTTCCTTGTACTTTTCTCGCCTCTTACTTGCATATACTGATGCTTACATGCACTAGCCTACACATAAGTCGGGAGACTAGCTGGGAGTTTAGAGCATGACCCGGCTGAGGCGGTACCCTGCTGTGAGAGATTCCTGGTTGGGTAAAATTCCGCTAGCCGACGTGTAGCTGGATCTACTAACCTAGCGGAGAAAAATCACTATCACTTCCCGTGATAAAAACAAGCACTACACCTGAGGAAATAATGACCTTAGCAGTTCACGCGCCCGGAAACACTAATCAACCAATTTACTAGTTGTGGAAATTTTTATATAAACATTGTAAACTGGAAAGTAAAAAAGGATGACAATTGGATAAGTCGTTATTTCAGCAAATAATCTACTACTTTTTCGAAATTCCTAGTTTTTAATAATTATAATGAGCTATTTATATTATTGAGATTTTGAACCAAAAACAGTTCTTTTCTTTACCTTACATTTTTGCTCCGAAATGGATGCTGCAAATGAATCCACAGCTGCACATTTCAAGATATATTTCTTCTTATTGCAATCTTTTAAAGAAAGTTTTAAGAGAGATTAAAGCAAGTAGTGTTTCTATTGTTCTCGAAGCAGACTTTCAATTTTCAGAAGAATTTCTGCCGAAAGCTCATAAAGTGGAATATCACGAGATCAGAAACTCTTTTGTTTTATGATATTGTCGCCATTTCCCTTCCGCGCGGCATGAAAATGAAAAGAATTTTCATAAAGGAATCTTTTGTGAATACATTGAATATGCCAGCGTTTTGATTCTGTCTGTACTTTTAGTTTCATAATCTCAAGAGATTGGAAATTGTTGTAATCTGTATTAATAAAATTGAAATGTATGTCTGCTTTCAAAATAATTCCGTTTTATGGAATATTTTATTTACAAGACATAAAACCCTATATAATAGTTTTTACAATTTTGGTTCCTTTGTGTAGGCTAATCTCGGGATCGGCAATACCGATTTTGATAGGATCTCTTCTGAAAGGTGGACTTCTTTACCCGTCATAATTTATACCTTATTTCAAATTTTTATCTTCTATTATATACAGAAGAATTCTTGTTTTTATGTACATCTACAGTTTTATTCCCTTCTAAATGTTTTGCATACTTGACGTTCAAAACACGAGTAAGATTACTGTTTACATGCGATTTCGAAATACAACAACAAAATCTCGTTTCCCTTTTCCACCTCCTGAAGGAGAGTTTTTGTGCGCATTCTTTCAGATTCTCAAAAACTGTAAGGTAAGCTGCCGAAGAATATTAGTATTTTCTACAATCCCACAAAAGTTCTGATTGAATAAAATTCTTAAAAATTTTATTCAAACCTATGGCGCGATTAGGCAATGAGTAATTGAAGGCATGCCAATCGAAGTGGCTCAGGGCCTAATGCGCTGACTTCACGTTCGGGAGGCCCGGCTTCAATCCCCGTGCTGGCCATCTTGACGGGGGTTTTCATGGATCGGCAATCCAGACGAATGCTGGGACTGTTTTAGTGAAAGGCGACGATCGCGAAACCGGCGCCGCTAGCCGAATTCGTAAATTACGTGAAGTTACGATGGTTAAGCGAATTCGAGACATCGCAGATTCCTGTTTGGGTGAGCGTCTGGGAACCCCGGGATCTAACGGCGTCAAGGCCAATTGCCCTTTCTTCTTCTGGAAGTGCCGTCTCCATTTCTGAAGGTTGGCGACTACTTCTCCAAACTTTTCTCTGTCATGTGCCAGATGAAACAACTCAGATGCACTGGAAATACCGGTTCATTTGCGGACGGTTGCTAACCAGGACGTCTTCTTACTGCCAACTTCCCGTCAACCCCGAACTTTCCCCATTATTAGCAGTTACAAGAGTGGATATTTCGGTCTTCTAAGTAAATGACCAAGATACAGTGTTTTTCTAATTTTAATTATTTTGTAATATCTCTCGGCATATAGCGTTTCTTTCTAGAAAGTAGTCATTACGCACTTTGTCAGTCCAGGGAATTCTCAACATTCCCTGATCACCCACATCTCTTCAGTCTATTAATTAACGCTTATTTCAGTGTGCATGTTTCAGTGCCATATAAGAGAACTGCTGCCAGATATCATTTTGCCACTCTCGATCTGAAGGTAAAACTCAAGTCTCTGCTACACAGACAATTCCTCATTTTGTTTAATATGGATTTCAATTCTCGTTTTTATTTCCAAACATTTCCATTACATCATCGTGTACAAATTGTCCCAAATATTTGTATTGAAAAACCTGTTCAATAGATTGATCGTTGATGAACAACTGAAATGGTCTTACAACTTTCTTACTAATTAGCATGGATTTTGTTTCCTGTACATTTATTTCGAATTCATAATCTTTGAAAGTTCGATTTATTCTATTTATTACTTCTTACATATCCGCAAATGCTCTTGACGTCGTGACGTGTAATTGCTAAATACAAAAATAAACTATAAATTGAAGGCTAAAAATGAAAATTAGCGGAGGGCGGTAGGGGTGGAGGGGTAGGTAGAACGGACGGGGCAGAGCATGACGAACGACATGTGCGGGGCTTGGGGGTGGGCGGAGAAGGACAGACCCGGCGGATAAAGTGGGTATAGTGTGTAGCTATACCCACACGAAAAATTCAGAGTGGGTAATATACCCACTCGGAATTTGTGGTGAGAGAAATATTCCATAAACGTGAAATTCCAGAAATGAACAAAGCTTCTCAGTATTACGTCGACTCAAAAACGTAGTATATGTAATCAACTATATTGCAGGATCGGCTCAACAGTAATGCGATTTTAAATGTTCACACCAACATGGCCGACAAAATCGATTTGGAACAATTGTTAAATGAGTATATAAAAAATGCAGAACACAGCGCTATTATTGCGTTCCAAAATTGAACTGCTGAAGTTTCATAAAATAGATAGAATAACTATTTAACGATAAATATGACAATTTGAAAAAAATGTTTTGTATTTCTCCCTACAATTTCGGTGGGAGATGGAGGGGGGGACACCCACCAGGTTCCACTACCCACTCGGACTTGCCAATCGCCGGCCATGGAAGATGGAATGGGCTCTGCAAGGCGGAGCGGTCTGAGTGTGGCAGGTATAAACCATAGACATAATTCAATCCTTTTATAATTGATTGATTGAATCGTCTATTTGATGTGTGTATTTGACATTTTGAATATTAAGGATAAGAATAAATTGTATCATTATCAATTTGAATCCCAATGTTGAGCACTTTCTACCCCATTGATTAGTTGCTTTTTGTAGATAAATGTTAAATAGGGTAGGTGATAAACTGTACCTTTGACGTTGTCCTTTATTAGTGTGAAAAACGTCAGACAGTTTGTCTTTTAACTTTAGCTATATTACTTTTGTACAACAATTGAATTGCCCTAATTTAACTATTGTTAATACCATTTCCTCCAAAACTTCCCATAATTTAATTTAAGGAACACCATTGTGAGCTTTCTAAAGATCTACTAAAAGGAAATGAAGAGGGTGATTAAAAGCGATTTGTTTTTCGATCATTTGTTTCAAACAAAAAATATGATTAATTGTTGGCCTGCCGGCTCTGATTCCTGCTTTTTATTGTATTTTCATTTTTTGAAATTCGTTATACAGAAATAAACCATGTACTGTAGGAAATTCTAGAAATATTAATTATCAATCTATGCGTATTACATTTTTGTATTTGAAGAAAAAAGATAAATTTTACACAATATGAGGAAGTTCAATTAGTACGTTTTAAAAAGAAGGTTCTAAAATCTAAATTAATTTGTGAAATTTTACGGAGAAAACTGTAATGAAGGAAAGAAAAACTAATTCTTGAAGATGCACGAATTATGTTGGCTTTAATAGTCTGTAACAAGTAGATTCCAGCGCGTACATTATTTAATGTTTTTATTTTAAGTATCCTTCGAAAAGAACTTAGTTTACTATGAAAACATATAATTTAATACATCATGAAGCTCGTCGCCCTGAAAATTCATATTTGAAATACGCAGTCCAGCGGCATTCTCCGTTTGTAGGTCAGCGATGACGCCGGGTCTTCCCATTTCGAAACATTCCCTCCTCCTTGCTAACGCCGTAAAACAAGAGCCGACGTTCGTCGTAATTGCGCCGTATAGATGGAGACGGCGAACTGAAAGACGGCGACACGGGGCGCCTTAGCGAAGGTGTCGCGCACAAGGTGTCGCCAATTGCAGTGTTTCCACGCAGCGGCCCTCTCTCGCGCCGCCCCCGCCCCCTCCCCCCCTCCCCCGCCCCTCCCCGCTCACAGCGCCGCTCCGCGCTGCGTTGGCGTCTGATTTCCGCGGAGATCAAGGGTCATTAGCTCGCCTTTCAGCCGTCGGCGGCGCGGGGGCGGGGGCGGGCGAAGGAGGGGGGCGGGAGTTCGCGCGGCTGCAGGTGGAGAGGGGGGCGTGGCAAGGTGCGGGAGGTGCTGGTGGGACGGCGAGTCGGATTCGGTGGATGCGGCACTCGAGCACACGCAGGTAAACGGGCGATGGAAGCCGTGGACTCTGGCGAACACTCCAGACAGAATGCTCCGTTGCCAGCTGGTGGAACGGAGTTCGAGGTGGGATAAAGGTTACGTTGGGGTGTTACACAGCAAGCGTACGGTTAGGAGAAGTGCGCTCTGCTTTGACTGTAATTCGAAGTCAGTGGGTGGACAAGGTGTCGGAAAACGCTAGTCGGTAGTTTCTACTCAGAGAAACTAGTTCTGAGAAAGCCAGTGGCTACTACAACGCTGCACTATTATTACTATGTGCTCATGAGATTACAGTGAATAGAGCAAGGTCATAAAAATAATGGAATACATGGAGCACGTGCAAGGGATAGTGTGAAAAAAGGAGATGTGGGCGGGTGAGAGAATAACGAGAGGGACTAGCGAGGCGACGGAATTGGGAATGTGATGATTGATTGATAGACGATTATTGATTTTGGGTGCGTCAACTGCTAAGGTCAAGCGTAGTCCCATAAGTGTAGTGCATATGTTTCTCTCGAGAGGTGGCGGTGATCTTCCGCCGCTGGATGGTGAGATCCGCCGCCGACCCACTCGTCGTCTAACGGATTTTCCCTCAGCGAGGTATCTCCCACCAGCGGAGCACCACCCCAGTCGGGACAAGCTCTAAGCTCCCGACCGGTGTCCCGACATTTGTGGTAGTGTACTGCATGTAAATGTAAGGATGTGTGAGTAAGGGGTGAGGATAGGCCAAGTAAGAGGAAGGAAAGATCGCGCGTGGTTCGTAGCTCGTTTGTTAGGATACTGCTCTTGTACTCGCCTGGTATTGATCGAAGAAACCACGGACAACTACCGATCAGAACAACCGTCCGCCAAGATTATCCTTCAGACAGCTTCTGAATTCGACCTAGCCATCCAGCTGGTGCCGATAATCCTGCCACTGTCGGGACTCGAACCTAGGACATCTCGGTCGGAGGCACTGCAGTGACATCAGTTGACACCCTGAGTCACCTCTCCGGGTAAGTGTGGGAGGCGGCGAAGGCGGAAGCAAAGGGCTGGAGAGGTGAGAGGGGCCGGTGGTGTGGCAGCGGGCGGTGCGACAGCGGCGGATAACCGGATGAGCGCGTGTAACGAGCGCCCATTCTGCTGCACGCGAGCGCGCATCTCCCCCTTGCCGCCCTGTGCGCCGGCCGCTGTGCTGCGAAGGGAATCTATCGGCGTCGTGCTCTCTTTTGGGTTGCGACAGACTACGTTGCGAGAGCTCGAGTTTCTTGTAAAAACGTACACTTGTCGGATTTCCAATGATGTCATTTAGGGATAGATAGATATTATTTCTGTAGATAGGTTTTTACAAGCTGGTAGCAGAACACTACAATTTACATATTGGGGGGATACTGAAGGTATTATTTATGTAACTTAGATAGACCATGAACAGGGAGAGTTGTTTTCTCTCTGGAAGGTTGTGGAGAGTGGTGTTTGTGTGAACGACTGTGCAAACACTTATACATGGCTGAATTCCAATGAATTCCTTTCAAAACTAATGAGGGTATTTTTTGGTATTTTGATAAAGCAAGGGCAGGAACAATTGCTCCTTATTCGGCGTGTGTGTATTTTCTTCAGTTATTTGTAAATATACGGTGCGCTTCAAAGGTTGTTAAATTTACCAAAGGGTATTTTTTCTCATTTTGCATTCAGTATCAGACGAATAAGACAAATAAAAATGGGCTGATAAGCATCTTACAGGTTTACGGACGTCTCACGAACAGTCTTCAATTTTTGGGATTGTCGAACAAACAGCGTGTGTAAGTCGTTCCTGTACAAGATACACTAAAACAAATTCATTAACTTCATCGTTGTTTTCTTATTAATGAATATTCGTATGTGTGTGTAGCCATAATTATGAAAGCATGAACAGAATCAACAGTGCTGTTTGTTCAATATTTTCTTATTATTTCATTTCAGCTCCAGGAATTCAGCTGTCATAAGTGTTAGTGATGTTCTACACTAGTATTTGGGAGGAATTATAAGCGAAACATGAGATTCCAGAAATATATTGTTTCGAAGATTGCACAAGGACGGAAAGCCATTAGAAAGTTAAACTCGCTGCTCTGGGGAAAACAAATATCCAGGTCTACTATGAAAAGACTTTTTGACACAATAATACAAAGTATAGACATACAATCGTACGGCTCGGAAACACGGGAAATAAGGAAAAGAGAAAGAGATAAAGTAATGTGTCTACAAATGGATGTTTTCAGAAGTTGAGATCTAAAATGGAACACATTAGAAATGAAGTTAGTAAGCGAATGCAGGCACAAAAATCAATTATAGACGAAATGGAAACACAAAAGATGAAGTGGTTTGGTAACGTGAAAAAGCTTGATAATGGGAGACGGCCCAGAAAGGTTAGCGAGTGGTTTCCATTAGAAGAAAAAGAGGTAGATTCAGAGAGGAATGGCAGAATCAAGTTTTTAAAAATATGCAAAGAAGAGATTTAGAAGAAAATGACTGGAATGATAGAGGTATGGAGATTGGGATCCGAGAGATGGTCTCAGGAGCTGTAAGATACTCACAAGACCAAGAAGAAGGAGAAGAAAAAGAAGTGGATATTTAATTCACTTCATTTTTATCTTCATCTAAATCAGAGCATTATTTTTCTATTATTACAACAAAATCCCGAGATGAATGTGCTCTCTTATTTTGTTTTCTTATTTTGTTCACCATTGTGACATATTCGTTCATGATGTCTCAGAATAAAGAGAAGCCCTTATACAGTATGGTTCACAATAAAAATTTACAAACTTTAGCGTGAAGAGGGGTTGAAGATGATTACTTTTTGCCAGTGAATACGTAATGGGTAATTTTACAGCACGTATCGTGCTGACTAGTCAGTCTTGGTCAGCTCGTGACTTGCCAAACACGTTTGCATGAAGCAATTTGCCTACCCATCATGGATAAATCTCACATCCTTAACTTCTCACTTGCCTAACTTATGTGAAATTTCCTACCATACGTTCATTGACAAAATGTGTTATTTTTACCCCTCACCCAAATGTATAAGAAGTTTGTAATATTTGTTCTGAGGCACTCGTATATTGAAAATATTGAGCCGGTTCTGTACCCACTACCGCTGCTTCGGCCTTCCTTCAAAATACCATTATTCTGCCACACGCAACAACTGCAGCCACAGGCATCGCTGGCATGTGAACGGGGGAATACGCCCTTACCCTATTTTTCATCCACTATATTTATTCTCAATTAATTTTTACGTTTAATGTAAACGACGTATAAACTGCTCCAGCCTACCCTTAAAGGTGCTTCGGAGACGACGTATGATGACTCTGTTTTTGAGCGCAGCTTTGGTTACTTTCGATAGCAGATATTACGCAACATTATCACAAGAAACTATTTGAAAAGACTACCATCTGACACACATCACGATTAGTGATCCTTCTAAAGAGTGCTAAACTGCACCAATCCTTCTCTAATCGAGTTAGCAGCCATATTTATAGCGGGCAACGACCATTGCATGGCATTGAATTATAAAATTGCCTGTACGTGATGAAGGTTAGAATAGTTCAGAATAGCATATGCCATATTTTTGTGACTATTTTGTGTTTCATAGTTTCTAGTATTAAGTTAATTGTCAATATACAGGATAGTGTTAATAAGTATCTGCGACATCTCTTGACCTTTCCGCCCTTTCTATCGATGAATTTTTACTCGAATAAATTAATAAAAAGCGTGTGACTTAAAGTAAATTTCCCCGGAGGCACTAATTATTCAATCTTTTCCTTTCATATCCCCCAAGTTTGACGAGGACACTACCGTCACGATTTCGTTAATGCTCGTTGGCCTCTAATGCCGCTATCTTTCCGGTGACCCTTCAGCCGCTACCTTCGCCTCTACATCTACCGCCGCCTCCCCTTCCCCCTTCGCCATTGCTACAACATACACATCGCCAACGCTTAATGATTGATTGACTACTGATTGCGGACGCGTCAGCTACTAAGGTCATTAATCCCATGAGTGTAGTGAATGTTTTCATCGCGAGAGTGGACGGTGATCTCTCGCTGGCTGGCGATATGCGGTGCAGACCTACGTCGGCTTGCGGGGAATTTCTCCAACCAGAGATCTCCCACCAGGGGGGGCAAGATCCGCCCCAGCCCCCCCCCCCCCCCCCCCCCCCGCCACCTCCGCCGCTCCCCGCTGCCTCCGCCGCCCCCAGCGCCTCCAATGTCGCCGCCTCCACCGCCGCCGCCGCCGCCTCCACCTCCGCCACCTTCGTTGCCTCCACCGCCTCCTCCGCCTCCTCCGCCGCCTCCGCCTCCGCCCCCGCCGCCGCCGCCGCCCCCGCCGCCGCCGCCTCCACCGCCCCGCCCCCCGCCGCCTCCACCGCCCCCGCCGCCTCCACCGCCCGCGCCGCCTCCACCGCCCCCACCGCATCCACCGCCTCCACCGCCCTCGCCACCTTCGCCACCCCCGCTGCCTCCGCCGCCTCCGCCGCCTCCGCCGCCCCCGCTACGCCTCCTCCGCGCTCCGCCGCTTCCGCCACCGCCGCCGCGTCCGCCGCTCGTGGCGCGCTGTCGCGGGGCGTGCGTTTGGGGAGGGCGATCGCCCAGATGCGCAGGGCTTAGGCGAGTGGGGCTTCCTTATCCGCGAGGGTAAGCGCCTCGAGCCACCTCCGCTCCAGCAGCACTCCTGTGTTTTCCGGGAGTCTATTCTGTGTTCGTGCGACTTGTTACAAGAGGCCTTGGAAATAAGACGTAGATAGAACAGTCGAAGGAGAATACTAACTCGATGCGGCTGCTTCCTTATGGCTTCTTTGGACGCACAAAGCGAACGTAGACGTATGGACAGATTTTTTTGTAGTTCGATCTTCTAGATAGTTCTGCGATATTAAATTTCGCTGAAGCACAAACACCAGTTTTGATTAGATTATACTGATTTTATTTCTTTGTTGAATAGTATTTTAAATATAAAGATAAATTTATTTAAACTGCAATTGGGTGTGACCCGGTGGCAGTTAATTACATAAGTAAGATATTAATTTTCATGCAAATAACATAATAATGTTGATAATAATGCTAAAATAATAATAATAATAATAATAATAGTAATAATAATAACAGTAATAATAATAGTAATAATAATAACCGTAATAATAATAGTAATAATAATAACCGTAATAATAATAGTAATAATATTAATAATAATAATAATAATAATAATAATAATAATAATAATATAAAAACTGGTGAATCTTAAAAACAAACATTAAATTACCTAAAAGATAAAAGAAACGTCAATCTAAAACAGCACTGAGTGCTTAAACAATGAAGACCGCACTGCACTTGCCTACACTTCACTTCATTTCACTTCACTATTACACTAAAAAAACACCTTCATTATTTCTCTGCTCTACACTGCACAACACTTCACTTCACTTCACTTCACTTCACTGTATAACTTAATATTCCTAGTTAACTACCTCAAACTTAGAAATGCCCTAAATTACTTTCCTAAATTGTTGAACGCTTCGAGGAAAGGGTTCAAAGGTTTTTGCAGGCAATCTATTCCAATCTCTTATCGTTCTATTTGTAAAAGAAAATTTCCCGACATCCGTTCTCTGCGGTCTTAAATTTATTTTGTGCCTGTGATCACCTCTACCGATGTACGTAGGAAAATTTAGCCGCCGTTTAATTTCTTTCCAAGCTGGATGACCGCTATAAGCTTTATACTTTGATCAAAGAAAAACAAATTTAAAAAAGGAACTTATCAATATACAATGAATATCAGGAGTCATATAAATTTCTAATTTTTCATCCATGCGTGGCTTTTTAAATATAATATTTTTAAATTATTTAATACTAGAATATTGCTATTTGATTTTATTAATGAAATGTCATTAAGGGTAGTACGCTCCTATTGGCAATAAATGTATGACAAACACAAAATATAAGTTCTTTTGTGATCTTTTCGATTGGACCTAACAGTTCTTTTATTTGTATTTAAGTGAGTTAGTCATCTTACTACAGACTTTCTGTCAAGTGTAAATTCTATTTAAGCAAACAAATTTGTGATTGAAATTTTGAAAATTAATTGTCTAAAACCTCCAACGCTCCTGGGCTAATCCCGTCAAGAAATTTTTACATTATATTTACGTTGAGACAAGACAAAAAAGAAGAAACTTCATTATATTAAATGCTGTTCCATATGAGAATAGATATTGTCACGGAACACGCCATCAAAATTCCCACGCCGTCAAAATTCTTCCGACGAGGCGTCATAATCCCTAAGTAAGTTTCACTCCCCGTGGGCGTTACCTCCGGCGTCCGACAGTTCACTGCTGATCCGTCGTCAGACCTGTCGAATTGATTTAGTTCAATTGTTCTTTGTAGGATTTTACTAGGAATGCACGTTTGGGAGAATACAGACAAGTTTATGACTAAGAAATCAAAGATTGTGGAGCTGTGACACAACAGCATATATTCATCAATTAGAAATAAACACACACGAAGACTGAACTCTACTATCTGGAATTCGTTACTCGAACGCAAACCTCGCATTGGTAAGTGGTACTAGACTGGAATGTCTCAGCTACACTGATGTTCATAAAAAATTACCATTTTAAATCGTAGTTCTGAACTCTTTCTTTAATAATTATTCTGTACTTCGGCTACAAGCTGGTGCAAATGCCAATAATACCTAGGCCTAGCTTTAACCAAATTAAGTTAGCAAAAATAACTATTTATGAGCTCATGATTATTCACAATTAACAATAAGATCGAAAATTTTACTTAATAATGTCGGCAATATCATACACAAAAGTATTGTAAGCAACGCGTATTAATATTTTCGTTACAATTCCACAAATTTGCGATTGTTTCTCTTTAAATTCAATTTATTTAAATGTTCAATTAAATCAGTTCTTTAATTCTTGTTTCAATTTGGAAAGTAACAATTTGATTATTGAATATTTTAATTATCCCTCTCTCTGTTCACACGGGTACTCATGCTTCTGCGATATGAAAGGGGTGAATGTACTCTGCGGGTTCTGCCTTCTCGGCGTAGCTCTTGCGGGACTCCGACGCGGGCGGTTAGCCGTCCGTCTCGGCGACCTTCGCTCACGGTCAGACGCGCGCTGGCTCGGCGCGGCCGCTGCTTCGGCTCGCTGGCTGACGATACCCTTTCGTAGACCCTCGCGACCTCGGTGGTGAAACCTTCCTCCAAACAACCAAATGCGATGCTGGTCAGCTGGATCCAACGCTGAGCCCGCCACTTCTCGGCTGAAAACGCTCGTACCTTGTTTCTTAAAAGAGCGATCTATTGAAAACTGCGTGTTTTTGAATTTTCGTCGCAGCTATTGAAGCTTATTATGAAGTGCTGAGAGTGGATCATGCTTTCGTGAGTTTTATAGCACGAATTAGTTCAAAGTGGTCCCCAATGTTAGATTTAAGTTCAACTGGTGATGGCCCATGTTACATTCTTCTTCGTAATAGCACTCACTCGCTCGAAACCTCAATCCGATTGAAACACAATTCTCTTCTGTTCGACCACTAGAGTCGGCGTAGTTCATGCACGTATTTCCATTTCATGAAATAATGGCTTGTTTCCACCTCGTCAGATGTCAGGATCACGCAAGGATTACTTCCCTTAACATGCGTAACATGCCTTACTAACATGTGTAACGGCCGAAAAGAAGTTTGTAAAACGACGGATAGTAAATCATAGAACGCTCCAAACTGATCCTTCATTGGAATTTAACAGGTTGGCCTCGAATACTCTTTTCCAGAAATTTTCGAGGACTCACGTCTTTCAACAGAAAAAAATCTTGGCCATTCTTTCCCTCTCTTTTGCCTCGGGAGCCAAAGGTGATATTTAGTTCCTTATCTTATCTTGCAAATTTTCTATTGGTCAGCGTTGGTTCTGCTCGGCTTGACAGATGCCGACGTGAGGCGGTGACGTCGCAAAAGCGCCACATTCAACTTGGCGGGCGCCTGAACCAACGTTTCAACTCGCTGTCTCGGGTTCTTGATGCGTTGGCGGGACAATATATTCGGCTTCGGCTCAATATATACTTAAAAATTGAAAATAATATAGGCGCCAAAGTTGAAGTAAGGAGTGAGTGACTGTGAATTTTGAGTGAGTGCCTGTGAGAAAACAACGGGAGAAAATTAGGGAGTTTTGTGAATATCAAGAGACGCGTATTAAGACTAAACGGAGGAGCGGGAGTGTGTGGCACGCACGATACAAGGTATCGAGAATGACAGTATTAATTAGTCAAACGGACGCGAGGGATCATTTTATGTTCTAAATAGAAGGAAACTTGTTTTTCCTCACTTTTTGTGGAATAGTACCATTGGAATATATAATGAGAATTTCTCATGTGTACGTTTGCTGTTCATTAATATTTATTGTGTTGCGTTGAATCAATGACCATGAAACACTACGTCAAAATGAAACATTGTCCAGTCAGAGTTAAAACACCATTATTTGTTCAGGAGAAATTATGGCTACTAATGATACCTATTAGTCACTAATATTAACAATTTAATTATTATACATTTGCAGTGAAGTTGTTCGCCAGTGGAATAATTTTATGTAATAATATTTCTATATTTTACGACCTCTAAGTATGCGATTGAACAGCAATTCAATTAGCTTCTTATACTAATTTATAACATATACGTATTAGCGTATCATATTTTATATACTAATTTATACACTAAATTATAATTTAACGTTTATAGTCTAACATTTCTGTTATTTGGCAGAACTTCGTTAAATTGAAAATACAATGTTTATGCTATATGAACTTGATATATCACTTGAATCATATTTGCTAAAAGATAAATTTCATTAAAATTTCCCATAGTATGACCTGTAATTTGTAACATAATAAAGGACTACTTGTTACTCGATTTACCGTAATGAAATAAGCTGAATTGACGATTAGCAGAGCAATATTTGGGCGGATATCGCTTTGCATGCTAACTTTCACTTCATTAATTGAAAGATTTAAGCAATCAAATCTTATTGATTGCTATCTCACCCTGAACAAATTTTAATTGAAAATTCCGTTGATTCATTATTTCGTAACAACGACTGCTAAATGTTATCATATTCCAGTATTAAAAAGTACTCCTGAAGATAACTCATTATTATCATTGTAAAGTAATAACTGCGAGAAATCCTCGTGCAATGTAGAGGACAAGTTATATGGATATTTATTTGACAGAATTTGACAGTCTTTTTGAACTGTGAGAAGCCTGCCAAACACAGGCATACCGACAAAAAAACACGATAAAAACGCAATCGTTTCCAAAATATTTATTCTATTTTGAATTCCATCACGGATTTTTCAGCACGACTGCACTCCGTGCGTTCCAACAACTAAAAAGTATCTCCCACGGCACCCGATGCATTTATCCCCAAAGCCCACCAGCAATATCTGTGGTTCGCCAGCTGACGCGCGTCGACCGAGTCGATGGTACGCGACTGGTGGCGCGCGAAATTCCACCATTTTATTTCACGAAAGCAGGGGGCGCGCCGCCATTGTGTACTTATCGAAGCAATAGCAGATAAATCGTGCCATTCAATTGTTTCCTATTGTGCGTCACATTTTCAATCGCTTCACCTCGCAGATATAAACATGGAGGCGGTCACTATATTGGCTGTTTCAATGAGGGGTGGAAGATTGATTCATAATGGACCATGCATAGAAGAGGTAACGGGTTAAGAGCACGCAGGCTCCTTCATAATCGGAATCAATTATATAAAACATATAAATTAGTTACAAATATATCTACCATTATTCTCTTGCTCACTCAGTCACTATTCTCAGTCACAAAAATGAACTAAGGGCTATTCTGAAACCAAATAACGTCAGTTACTGAGGACAGAGTATCTAATGGAAGACAATTACAGAATATAATTGGACTCAGCGGCGTAATGGTGAATATTACAAAATCTGCATTAGATTGACTCAGAACAAAGTATAAAAGTAATAAGTAAAAATAAGAACTCTGGCATCAGTATGGCTTTCTACAATAAGAGTCAGTATTTACGAGTGGCAGTGTAATATAATATTCTTGCAATATAAAAGAATTCCGACAAATATTCCATAAATGGGTATTCACTTCTAAGAAAATACTTCCTATTTTTACTTTTCTCGTCGTACGCAGTAGAAATTTTGTACCTCCCAAATTACTTTTGGAATGAAATTTGTTATTTCTTATTATTAGTATTTTTATTAGCACTCTCATTATCTTCACAATTTGTATCATATCTTTTCATAGTAACTAGGCTATCGAAATGTACTTATTATTCAGACAAAAACCTAGCAATAAAAATTGATGAAGACAGTAGCAATTTGATCTTTACGTGTGGAAGACACGTTTCATAATATACGGACAGAAGAATATTTTTTGTAATATTTTGAATAATTTAACTCACAAAATGGTTGAAGACAGGTATAACTAAAGAATTGATATTTTAAACGTTTAATTGCGCATTTTGAAACCATCAACATTTGAAAATGTGCCTAGGTCAGCCAGAACTGTACATAAAACCTTCTAGAATGCATGGAATCAAAAGCTGCCAGCTTGTTGCTGAGCCACCGGATTCAGGGAAAAGGGCGTGCGCGTTCAGAAATAGTGAATGGGGCTGCTGCCTGCGGCTACGATCTGCAGGCGCCGTCGCCGCCTATGCGCTTGCACGCCCGGCGCCCGCCGCAACAATCGATAGTCGATGCCGAGCGCTCGTCCGCCCCAGGGCGGCATGCACGGGCACGTGAGGTCCTTTTCGCCCTCTGCCAGCCAGCGCTCCCTCCCGTTCGCGGAGGGTCCTCTTCATAGGAGCAATGTCACAGAAACGGAATATTATTGCGTGAAGAGGAAATAAGTTCGATTGCATATTTTGATGTACAGTAGAACCCCGCTGATCCGAACGCCGCAAATTCTAAATTTCGGATAAGACGAACAAAATTCGGGATGGAGGAAAAATAAACAAAATAAAAATATGTTAATTTTTGGCGTAAAGAAATAATTTTATAATTATGGTAGATCTGAACTAATTATTGAAACAAGTTGTCGAAATGCAACGTTTATTGCACTGGTAACTACGGTGTATATCACATGTTCATATAGAAGTAATTTTCACTTAGAGGAACTTGCAAAATCGTTAATCTCCTTTGGCCGTAAGAAACTGAATCTGCTTGATGATGCGATGTGATGATGTGATCGCTACGCTACGTTGCCATTTTCTGACATCGCACGCTACATTGCATTGCGTCCGGTAATCCTGTAGATGTATTTGTATATGTACGGTACATTTTTTTGATAATCCGGACATTTCCGAATCCGAACAGACATTAGGACCAATTAGTTCGTAATACCGGGGTTCTACTGTATTATGAATGTGATAGGTAAGACGGTGTCGCTAGCCCTGTTACTTAACTGCGTTCTGTGACGTTATGGAGGTTGAGCAACTCGAGACAACGAGGGTTGCTGGATGGATGACTGTCTGAGAACTCCACGGATTTAACGGCTAATGGCCGAAGAGATAAAGGACAATGATTGACTGTAACTACAATAAATCAATTAGGATTACATCACGCACGACGTTCATAAGTGATTATAGAACGTTACAAATAACAAAAAAGACATGAATCCAATATAGAAACAAAGTTATTTTCAGAACAAAATGAATTAAGTACTTTCTATTTCAGCAACTATAATGTTTGTACGGACTTACAAAACAATTAACCATTTTTTGTTGAATGTGTTGCGTTTACTTGTTATTACAATGTAATATCTAATATAAATATAAATTATTTTCTTTAGATGGCTTCTCTATTTTATATATTTATTGATAATCTATGACCAGAACACTTGGAAATGCTTTTCTATGTCGCCCTTATTCCCCGTTATTATGCATCGGCTCAAGCCGCTCAAAATGTCTTCCTTATATTGAAGAGCAGGTGCACAGTGACCTACTCTCGGGTCCGAGGGGAGAGGAACTGTCCAACTGGGTTCTGGGGCAAACTTAATACCGACCTGGGGAACCTGCGGCTGAGGGGTACTTGACAGGAGAGCGGAGATGCGCGCTGTATCGGATTTCTTAACACGAACGCGGTCGGCTGGTTTAATGGAGCGGAAAGCGTCCCATCTCACGTCGGCCTCTCCACTTCTCGTTCGCTTCTCTCCCCACCCACCCCTCTTGGCTTTCCTCGTCTCACCGTCTGGGCCTGCACCATCGCAACGTTTCCTCGACATCGACAGACTCAGAGTCCCGCCTATAGGGTATTGGGATGCAGGAGAATAGCTACCAAGAAAACTCTCCTCGAAAGTTTACGTCGCTCACTTCGCATCACTTAACAGAGACTTGAGGTTTGCACGCCCCCGACTGCATCTCCAAACTTATTATGCGCAGGATGTGCGTTCTTTTTATGAGAAGCAGTGGGAAACAGGTGTGCAGATGCTCCGGAGTTAATGAAGCATAGATATTAAAAACCTTTCTTGTAAAGATGGTAATGGCGTGCATCATAATACATCTCAGTCGTGCCTACATTAGACAAGTTTTATAGTTCATGAATAGTCGTATCTACATGTTACTTGAAGATTCTCTTTTAAAACCTAATCTACGATTTTCCGGCATTCTACATGTATCATTTATATGAAGTGATATTTTCTAATATACAATATGGTGCATTAGTATTCGTGTTTGACTTGCCTTGATATTATTGATAAATTATGAACCTTTTGTAGTTGCTGTTATCACAGAATGGAATCAAATTTTGAATTTAGTAGATAGTTAAATGATTTGGGGGAAAATCGTCTTTTGGAATTATCCAGATACATTGTTGATCCTATTGAAGAAGAAATTCAAAATGACAAAAAAATTAAAATTTAATGAACACTTTTTCGAGAAATGAAAATAAAATGATTTTCGAAATTTCATGAAGCCGAAATCTGCAAACAAATGAATTGAAAGTTTTCAAAACATAAGATTGATATACTGATTTAGAAAGCAGTTCTTTCGTGAGAAGTGTTTCGAACAGTTATACAAGAAAACTGCTAGATGGATCAAACATTCCAGTCAAGAACTAGAATTAATCAAATGATTGTCGGTGCGATTCGCAACGCCAACTCAGTAGTGTGTACGGTACTAGTCTAGACACTACTACTAGTACTAGTCTAGTGAAACTAGAAAGGCCGGTATTACACTGTAAAAATATTTGACATAAATCTTTAATGAAGAACTTTATGGAAGTTCTTAGAACTTTAAAGAGAAAACTTTGACAAAGAAATTTGACAAATGATTGTCGCCCTGAAGAGGACCGCGATATGTCGGTCGAAACGTCGGCACCCCAGCCTTCGACGCGGCGTCACCCGGACAGCCCAGATCACAAATTTGACGAACGTATTATAGTTCGTTCAATACTTTATGTAGTTCTGCTCGCGATTTACGATTGATAACGCACAAATAGTTGTGTTTGAGCTACTTTGCTTTGTAATAACTGATCTATGTTTAATGCTGTTGAAGTAAAAGATACAGAGGAAACGTTTGAGTGTGAGGTCTTAAAACAACACCATAGTATTCATCCACGGTGAGGTCGTACGTTGTAAAGTATTAATTAAAGAACTTCGAAATTAAAAATTATTTGAGGATGGATGAGGAAACATTCAATTTTCTTTGTCGTTCTTCCTTCTTTCGAATTCGAGTTCTCTGATTTGGATGTTTAAAAAAATTATCTTCCTGAATTGGGCATTTTCCAAAACCCACATTTTCCACTTCTCGGTAAAATGGGTCCTACAAGCGTCTATTCGTTTGGTTTTACTTTTGTACTTTGGATGGACAGTATTATATAAACTTTCTAATTGCTCGCACTCTGCAACTAAAACTTTGGTTGAAGCAACTACTCTATATCAGACGCCATGTTACCAAATGTTTGATAAAACTTGGACGCTTCAGACTACATTTTATCCACTAAATTTTATATAAGAAATATTTTATAAAGTATTGGCCATTACACTGTCATATTTTCTTTTATAAAAGACCTTTGACAAAGATGTTTTACGGTGCAATACCGGCCGAAGAGGAATTCGTCTTCTGTCCGTGGGAGCGTCCTTCGTTGAGTGTTGAGGGTTCGCTGTCTTTCTCCAGGCCTCTGCCGTCTACGCGGCTCTCGTCGGGTCAACGCCTCCGCCTTTCCCCCCCCCCACCCCAACGCCACCGCACACGGCCGCCTGTAATCCTCTTGTCGCGTTATCGCAAACAGACCAAACGGTCTCGTTATAATTACAGACCGAGTTTGAAGTGTTTGGTGGAAACAGTTTTCCTTTTGTCGGGACAAGGGCGATAGCTCTCTTGACTCGCTCTTTAAGCGACTCGGTAAAGAACTCGCAGGAGTTTACGTTCTTCACCCAGCCCTCCCCCTTTTCTCACACTGGCCCTGTGCCCTTTCCTGGAGCCTCAAGATGCTTCGTCTTGCTTTGTTCGCGCGACTTAGCCGTTCGCAGTCAGAGGAGTTGTGCAACCAGCGGGAGGAGAAGCAGAAAGGTTGAGGAGTTAGACACGATACGAATTAAATTCCAACTTAAATTGTTTCATGAACTAGCAAAGTTACTTCGTAAGTAAGTGTCGTTTTCGGACGCTTAGAAAGGTTTTATTGCCACTATTTGGCCTTAATTTCTATCGGGGTTCAGTTTATTGACTACTGCCAATAATATCGTCATTGTTTAAGGTTCTTTCTATCACACTTTCTTGTTATTGATTTCTAAAGTTAAATATTTTGTCACAATCTTGAGATTGCCGGCCCGGTGGCCGAGATCGCTAAGGCAGTAGTGTCATAGTGATCTCGGACTGAAGGGTCGCGGGTTCGAGTCCCGCCTCGGGCATGGTTGTATTTGTGTTCGTCCTTTCACCCCTTATCATCAATCACCATATCGTTTCATCCACATAGTTACCATACCGTTAACAGCAATAGTGGTCGCTAATGACCTTAGATGTTGATGCGACCTTAAATAGCCAAAAAAAAAAAAAAATCTTGAGATATGCACTACAAAACAAGGAAAAGGTTGTTCTTCAGAGAATTGTTAACTATCGCTCTCTCCCATCGCCTGCTTTAGGTTTCCTAATTGTTTATAAGTCTTAATTATTTATTTTTCTATACTAATATCAAAATGTAGTTTTATTTAACTATTTCGAATAAATCGACGTGTACAGTATGTTAATAAATGTTAACTGACCAAGCAAAGTATTGAGATAACGTGTGTGAATAAGAAATTGAGATACTGAAAAAAGGTGTGACAACGCAAAGCAAAGTCAGATATTATTATTGTTATTATAATTATTATTATTACTATTATTAAAGTTTATCGTGTTTCATATCGTGTAATGGAATATTATTATTCAGACTGAAACATGTATAGTGGTGATGTATCATTGATAAAGGTGTTATCAATTTTTATTTCGTTCAGAATTTTCCTTATTGCTGAGTTGCGTGAAAAGTAATCATTGAGCTCAATGTACAATGAAACTTATCAGAACTTATATTTTGTCCACTTGTAAATGCCTGAACTCTGACACAATTGATCTGTCTGTCTGTAATGGCACATAATCTCCTGACGGGCCCAGGCCTACCAGCGGCGCGGCGTCCCGGCCTTGCGGCAATGGGTAAAGAGGTAGTGTGGATGGTTAGCACATTGAAATTCCAATGCCTTATACTGGTATTCTCAACCTGGGAAGTGAGTTTTCTCATCGTCACAAAGCAAGCTACTAGGGCATCGCAAGGAAAACGCACACCACAATCTGCCCCGATCGGGAATCGAACCCAAGATCGCGTCGTGGAAAGCGAGCAGGCTAACCAATGAACTATCCGTGGGGTTTGAAACGGTTGATAGTGTATTTAATTTAAAATGGCTGACTTTGGAAAAAATGTGTGGAATATTATAATAGATTAGACCTAATAATTTCTAAAGGTTTTGGAGCAGTCATTTTTATAAATACTTTTTTATCTTATGACAATAATCATAATTTCTGTACTTTCTTTAACTTGGTTGTAGATGTGTATCGATACACTGTAGTATCGTTTTTATGAAAAATGTTACTTATCCCTTGAAGCACATAGTCTATCATCACCCTTTCATGTTCTCTCGAGCTCGAAGATTTCGATAAAATTTTCCCAAATTATCTTTGCACGAAATTACTTGGCCCATGATTATAGTGACATTTTAATTTGGATACTATTTGAATGTTCTATGAATCGACTGAAAACGTTTCCATTTAACCGAAAATTGATTGCACCCAGTGAGTACTGTAGTGATCAAATGCGATAAAACCACGGCTCTTTCTGCTTCAGCTTCCGAGATCCCTTTTGTATCCACCGTGGTCCTTTTCTCCCTCCACAGGCGGTCCGCGGGCACGCGCCTTCTTCCCCGACCACGCTCCCGGCCCTGCACCCACGCCCCCGCCCCCGGTCCAACACCGCCCCGCCCCCGCTCTTCCCGCTTCTACCACGCCTTCGCTCTGCCCCCACCCCCGCCCACGCCCTTCCCCCCTTGCCCTGCCCCGCCCTCCCCACTCCCCCTCTCCTGCGTCTCCCCCCCGCCCCCGCCCCGCCCCCCGGCAACGCCCCCACCCCACCCCCGCCGCGTGCGCTTTCAGAGGGGCCGGCGCTCGGAATTCGATGTGTCCCTCGACGCTAATGCAATCGCCGCGGTCTCATCCGACTTCCGGTGCGGAAATGAGGATTTTTTATTTAATTGCTTCCCGTTTCCGCTCGAGCGATGGCCGTTTGGCAGCGGCGCCCGCGAGATTCCAACGCAGCGCGGCCGCAAGCAGAGCACGCGCCTTGAGGGGCACGCGTGCAATCACTGCGCTGGGGATGCGCTTCCCAGAACTTCTACTCTGAACGAGAGAAGAAAAAAAACACTAACTCGTTACCACATTTATTAATTATTCCTATAAAAGTGGTAGTGAGATATTGAGTGAGACATTGCGAAATAGTGAGTAGTGAGACATTCAAAAATATTGCTCCTTTTTAAGAATTTTTTTAAAAAATATTTTTTTCCTGTTCAATTATTTCACGAATTTTTCAGGGTGTTTAACAAATTTTTTAATACAATAATATTGAGGCAATATGACAGCAGTTTAAATAAGGTAATTTTTTCTTGATTTAAATTTGATAAATATAATTGAGGTAGAAAATAAATGGTTAATTTAATAATAATGAAAATTTTGAAGATACAATTATATTTTTAATGTGGACGAAAAATATCCTTGGGAAATCTAGAACGATATTGATTATTATTATAATTTAATACTCAATTGAAATTTTTTGATAGAGATCGATTTGATAATTCACTAAAACAATTTTCAGATTGAATTTGTATGTAAGGTTTTATCGGTTCTATTTGGAGTTCTCTGTGAATTAGAGAGTTTGAAATAAACCATTCGGCTTTTAATATTTTTCTTAAGAATTTGTTTTGTATTATTTAAATTTTGCTCAAATTTATGGAAGAAGCATTACACCATATTGAACAAGCGCAAATAAGAGAAGGATGGATTATAGATTTATGAATTGAAAGACTACGTTATATTTTTAGTTTAGATTTATTGTTTTTAGAGGAAATAATTTTGAAATTTTATGATACGGACATTTTGAGATGATATTGACTTTTAAGAAGGTTTCGTACCAAAAGTTGAGGTTGATAAAAAATTGTAATATTCAGCTTCTTATTAATGTCCGTCGAAATAATTTGCAATCGAAGTTTTTGTGATTGTTTATTGTTATTATTTTTAATATTTAAAACTTCGTTATTATTTACATATCTCATTTACATTCATTTCAAACCCCTTTCTTCGAGAAAGGATTACTAAGTCTCCAAATCGTAAAATGGAGTGTTCTTCTTTTCTTTGTATAATGCACTAAGGTAAGATAACAGTTCACATATAATTTATAAGACGCCAACAAAAAACCTCCTAAATGTGCTGGATATCCTGCAAAGTTGATTCTAGACGAAAAATCTGAAATTTTGTATCAAAAATTTTTATAAAGCGCAGAATGTTCTCACGTGTCCAATTTGATTTGTTACACTTCGATATTTGTTTTTTAATAAAAAATCATATTTCTTTTAACAGAAAAGAAACACTGAAACTTTAAGAAATGTACTATACTTCCAATAATTTTTTTTATTTTTATTTAATAGGTAATTATTACAGGCAAATTAAAAATCTTGATGCAATGTGGCTAGGCCGAAGGCCTTTAAGCCATTACAATACCTACATTCTACCGCGTTCTAACCTACTTCCAATAAAAATGGAAAGGTGGGTTGCCTTAAACTTCTGACAAAATATCTAGTAACATGGAACAGGTTGAAGCCTAATCATTGTTGGTATGAGAAGACAACTTAGTAAAATTCCGAAGAATGAGGAATATAAAGTGTCATGCATGGATAGAAATAGTTTTCTTATTCGTGAAATTTAGCGCCTGCAGCTATTAGGTTATCGACCATTAAAGTGATACTTTGGAGCTCCAAATATCATCCAATATCAAATTAGTTTCGTCGGGAGGAGATTATACACGAGAAATCGTTGCTGAATTTTTTGTTAAGTGATCAAGGTTAAAGAAGAATTTGCGCGGTACATTTGGGAGAAAATTCAAAAATGTAAATATATTATTTGAAGGAAAATGTATTCAGCAGTATATGTATAAATGTAACAAGAATGTAAAACCGATTTGGGGTTATTTATTTGTTTGTTGTACAGAATCAAAGTTGAAGACCGAGTATTTTTTACTTTAGATAGAAGTTGTTCATCAGCATATTATGCTTGGATATTTTACTCCGGAATGTTCAATAATATTGTGTATTTAATAATTTAATTATTATAAATCATATTTCACAAATAAACATATTATTACATATTACTATATTAGGCAACGCCCTTTGATATTATTATTATTGTTTCCCATTTACTTTCCAAACCGGGAAGTACTTACTCAGATATTCTTGAACTAAACACCATTTTTTTCGTGCAGCAACTTAAGATTAAAGTATATTCTAAAAGTTTCACATTCATACCTAAGTGGCTAACTTCATCTACACAGTTTTTATTAAAAGAAAGGACTATTACCTTTCTCTAGCGATGAAGAGATAACAATCACATTTCCGTTCCGTTCTCAGAGTGAAATCCCCCGTGCACAAGAGAAGGTAAGTATTGAAATTTCTACGAACACCGCAGAGAGATGCAGTTGAACCTTCACGATAGCGTTAATGGAAATGCGCAACACCGTGGAAACGGACCACGCGGAGAAATGAACCTCGTGGGTGGTCCACTATCTGTTTTCATCGTTAAACTGATTTGAATACGGGGAGCGTTTCTCACAAATTTTAACCTTAATTCCCTGATCTGGCGTTCGGGTAATAACTCCATTAGGGGTGCATTCCCTCGATTTAGGCGCGGTGATGGATGGACCGCATGTTGCGGGGCTTAATGGTGCGCCGCGGGCTGCAGAGAAAGGTAGGCTCACAGAGGGCCGGCGAGGGAAAAGAGTTGGTACTGAGTTGGGCGAGGAAAACAGAAAGTGCAAAGAAAAGGAGAAAGTTGAAAGTAGGATCTAAGACGCAGTAATGAGACATCATTAGCGGGATGGGAAATGCGATAAAGGAAGTTAATTAGGTCGATGAAAGGCATTGAGAATGTTGTTAAAGAAAATTTAGGAAAAGAAGAGAACTGAAGAGGACTATGAACCTAAGAAAAATAGTATTGTGTAACGAGGAAAAGACCAGAAAAATTTGGGGAGAATAAATATATAGTACCGATTACTGTAAATGTGGAGAGAATATGAATATAGGAAGAGAAATCGAGAAATGAAAAAAACAAACCAGAAGAATGAAGAGAAGACAATCGAAGGAATGAAAACGAAGGGAAACAAAATAAGGCAAACACATTCACCTGGATCGATTAATTATTGATGTGTGTGCACCAACTGGTCAGATCATTAGTCTCGTAACAGTAGTGCATTTTTTTATCGGAAGGTGACGATGCTCTTCCCCCGCATGATGGTGAGATCCGGCGCCGACCTACCGTCGACATATACACATATATCTAACGTGTTTTTTCCTGACCAGGTATCTCTTATCAGCGGGGCACCGCCCCAACCGGGACAAGCTCTACGTTCCTCACCGATCTCCCGACATGTGTGGTAGTCTACTGTATGTAAGTGAAATGTGTATATGTAAGGGGTGAGGATAGGCCAAGAAAGAAGAAGGAAAATTTGGCGTGGTCCGTGGCCCGTTTATTCGAATATTTCTCCGTCATTCACCTACATCCTTCTGGAATTGCGGCGGGTAAAGAAGGTCGGAGAAGATAGTCAGGAAGGTTCCTATTTAGTGCACAGTGTGCTACGCAGAAGGTAGGCAACGCAGGGGGCTGGCGAGGTGCGCGATTCCGAGAAGAGAAAGATAGTCCCCCTCCTCCCCCCGTCCCCCATCGCCCGCTAAATGCATTAGCAGCTGCCCCCTGGATCGCCACCTAATTGTTTTTTACGAGGCCGCGTCGGCCGGCGAAATCGCGCTGCATCGCTTCGCTCGACCCGGCCTCGTCTCGCCTCGCCTCCCGCGACCGTCGCCCGGCCAGGGCGCCTCGATCGCCTTCATCCGCTAATTGACGCGGCGCCTGCGAGAAATATGGCAGCGCAGCGGATGAGACGGGGCGGCCGCGCGGTGGGCGACGAGAACGACTGCAGCGATGTGCGCGAAGCGTTTGATAATGATCGGAGGCGGTGGGACGGCGCCGAGCGGCTGGGGGAGAGCGGTGATCGACGAGCAGCGAGGCTGTTAGCAGGCGGTGATAACCGTGGGCGCTGGGCAACGGAGGTCGAAGGAGGGTGGAGCCGGCCACGATGGGCGGGGGGGGGGGGGCTGGACTGAGGACGGGTGATGGCGGAGGAAAAACGCGTGGTCCGTCATGTATGAGTGCGACCAGCGACTGTGGAGGTGGAGATGATAGCAACAGCCGGAGGAAGGCGATGCGTGGTGGGTGAAGGGTTGAGGGCAGAACGCGGAAGGCGGATTGGTGGTAGGAGAGCGGGAGATGGGGCTGGGGAGGAGGGGCCGTCATTTGGCAGTGCGCGTGGCAGGCGAAGCGCGCCAACCCAAGGGCTGGGTCGAGGGCTAGCCAAAGCCCCGACCTTCGCCTCGGCCTTCGCCCCGGTCTTCGCTCCGGCCCTCGCTTCGGCCTTCACTACGGCCCTTGCTCCGGCCTTCGCCCCGGCCTTCGCCCCGGCCTTCGCCCCGGCCTTCGCCCCGGCCTTCGCCCCGGCCTTCGCCCCGGCCTTCGCCCCGGCCTTCGCCCCGGCCTTCGCCCCGGCCTTCGCCCCGGCCTTCGCCCCGGCCTTCGCCCCGGCCTTCGATCCAAGCGTTCGCCATGCCTCTCGCTCTTGCCCACTCGCTTCGGCCTTCGCTTCCACCCTCGCTCTTGCCCACTCACTCTGGCCCTCGCCTGGGCCTTCGCCCCCACCTTCGTTCTGGCTCTCGCTTCGGCCTTCGCTCCGGTTTTCGCTTTGGCCACTCCGGCCTTCGCCCCGACCTTCGCTCCGACCCTCGCTCCGGCCTTCGCCCCTGCCTTCGCCCCGGCCTTCGTCCCGGCCTCCGCCACGGCCTCCGTCCCGGCCTCCACCACGGCCTCCGCCACGGCCTCCGCCACGGCCTCCGCCACGGCCTCCGCCACGGCCTCCGCCACGGCCTCCGCCACGGCCTCCGCCACGGTCTCCGCCACGGTCTCCGCCACGGCCTCCGCCACGGCCTCCGCCACGGCCTCCGCCACGGCCTCCGCCACGGCCTCCGCCACGGCCTCCGCCACGGCCTCCGCCACGGCCTCCGCCACGGCCTCCGCCACGGCCTCCGCCACGGCTCTCGCTCTTGCCCACTCGCTTCAACCCTTGCCCTTGCTCACTCGCTCTGGCCCTCACCTCGACCCTCGCCACCGCCTTCGCCCTGGCCCTCACTCCGGCCTTCGCCCCGGTCTTCGCTCCGGCCTTTGTCGCTGCCTTCGCTCTGGCCCTCGCCCTGGCCCTTGCCCTGACCCAGGTGCACGTCGCCTGCTGGCGCTCGCCAGCGAGCCCTCCGCGCCCCCTCCGCCACGAGTCGGGCGGCGACGCGCGAGGAGGCCAACGCGGCGGTGCGGATTCTCGCAGCTAATGAACGGCGACTGGATGTCAGGATCGCACTATTCGTATTTTATTTCGACAGAACGGATGTCATCCGTTCCACTAAAATTGAAGATGTCGAGCTCTGAACCTTGACTTTTGAAATTGTGAGTTTTCTGGTGGACATACAGTTAATTTCACGTATCTTTAAAAAAATACTGTGTCGGTTTCTTCGATGTAGTAATTGTTTCATATTTAATTTCAGAGCTCTGAAAAAACATACCATCCTGTGCTAACAATTCGAGGTATTTTTAATTTAAACAACGACCTATTCAAAGTATAGGAGATTTAAAAATAATTTGAATATTCTCATCGAAACGTTCGAGCCCCTTTTATTCTAATGTTGCCGCATATTTGCTGTTGTATATGAAAAACAATATAAACAATCGCTCAAATTACATGAAATGAGGTGAAATGTAGTATATGAAGAGTATTAGGTACTAGATAAACTTTATGTGTATTACTGCAGTTATATTTATCATGGAAAGTGCCTCTAAATAATATTGGCAAAACACGTCTCATAATTAAAGTAGAGACCAATGAACAGTACATTATATTTTTAATACTTATACGTAGGCCACACACCAAAAGATTAGCGTAATTTTTCACATACAGTAATATTTCCTTTAGGAAATCGATTCATCTTTATTTGCTGTGCATTAATTGTTTACTACCAGTATCTTTTATTCCTAATACTGCATAGAATCGTTGTATTGGTACCTAAATATTTTAGGGATTCATGAGTACAATACATTATAAGATGTCAATGAACATCATTTCTTTAAAATGTATAATTCTGTGAAAATGGAAAGAAGGCTGACAAGTTGCAGAAATCTGTGATTTTATGAACAACAAACCAATAACTAGAAACAAAGAAAATGCGCAAAGATTATTCTTATCCCTGAAAAAACATATGCAGTTTTAACTGTTTTATGACGTTAAATAAATAAATACAATCAGCTACTTAAGTTTCTAAGTGGAAGCAATAGAGTCGCAAAGACAAAGGACATCTTTCGAGAAAAAGAGGTCCTAGCATCTTGGGTGCTAAACTAATGCTTACACAGTAAAAAGAGTGATGGAGAATTGCTGACAGCAAGTAACTGTGAGGGGCATAGCATTATAAACGTATCTCGGGGAAAGGTTTTGGAAGGTGGTGCTTAACTCTCGATGAATGGAGTCTGGAGGAAAATTCTAGTGGCCGGCTGCTCTGAACGGTAGTTTTCCGTGGTTTCTTCGATCTACACCTGGCGAATACCGTAACAGTATCCTAACAATTGAGCCACGGACCGCGCGCGACCTTTCTTGTCCTATATTCACCCCTTACTTGCAGACACACTTACATGCAGTAGACTACAAGCTGGCAGACAGTCGGGAGTTTAGAACTTGCCCCGGCTGAGGCGGTGCTTCGCTGGTGGGAGATACCTGGTAGGAGAAAACCCCTGTAGCTGACAGGTAGGTGTGCGCCGGGTCTCACCATTCAGTAGGGGATGATCACTGCTACCTCCCGCGATAAAACACTTACGTAACTAATGACCTTAGCAGTTGACGCGCCCGGAATCACCAACAAATCAGTCAATCGATGGGGGAAATTTTGGTCTCCCTCAGTCACCCCGGGCTCCTGGAGATGGCTTCTTGACCGATGATGCTCCGAGATTGTCGCCCTGTGCGTGTGACACATTCGTCAACTATCACTGCTACGTTAACGACATCATATTGAACCTCGGGAAGTTACCCTACGACGCGGATGGGTGTGGAGGGGGCAACGTTGCCAACCAAATGTTTAGCGCATGCTGAAAGCCAGGGTTTTTAACGTGGTTCAAGGACAGTGTGACGTCAATGGAAGATGTCGCTGCGCTGCATCCGAGTCACTGCGATGAGGCGTAGTGCTCGTCCCTTTAAGATGTCTCGTTTCTTAAGACGTCTTGCTGATCGCATCTTCGCTTTCGAAGGAGGCGAAGCCTTTAATACCTTCTTTGAGAATGTTTGAAATTTATATTTTCAAAAGTGTGCGATCGTTAAGGTGGGTTGGCATGGGTAATTTTTTAGTACCAAAGAGAAAGGGATTAAGGTGTTCATTATATTTCTTTTAAATTATAATGAAAATGATAACGATGGATGATAGGATTCAACTGGATGAGATTATACTTATCTGGGAAAGAAATATAAGAGGAAATCTAATAAATCACGTGTCTAATCATACAATTTCGATTACATTGATGGAAAACAAAATTAATATATGAAGTCATATTTAAATAACAAGTTATACATCGAACAATTATATACTTTTGTTTGAGATATTTCTATGTTGTTACTTTTTTCTAATTTCCGAAAAAAATCTTAAAATCACAGCACCCTTAAAAACCAAAAGTTTTCGTGTTTCTTGCAATACTTCCTTGGTTCTTGTTTCTGCTTTACGAAAGTTCGTATCATTGCCAAGAGAGGAATTGGACGCAAGTGGTCAGCTTTAATTTGAATGAAAACGACAGCAATATTAACTGCTTAAGTCGTCCTAGCGAATCCATATTGAATATTTCATGGGCCTCAAATATTGCTCCAGTGCAAAGAGTAATATGACATAGTGAGAATATTGCTCATAAGGGCCTTCAGAATGGGAGTTTAGCTCGTACAAGAGCTCTTGACTATATCGGTGCCTGGATGGAATCGCTGATTTGATGTTTGCATTTTTCTCTCACTGCTTTTAGTAATCGAATTCTCGTTTGCTGAAACGCAATCATGTGAGATTCAAGCGAACCTTGTCTAGGTTTTGGTCGCCAAAAACGTACAAACACTTTGGAAAAGAGATTAAATAATAATTCTTTATAAAATTTGATTCAAAAATAATCTTCGAGTAGTATTTTACGTGAAGTTAGAATTTTCAACGTATTATGTGTAATTGAAAATTCACAAATGATAATTAAAAATGTCTTTAGTTTAATAATAGAAACAGGGCGAAGTGGAACATATTAAAAAGGATACATAACAATAGCCGCATCTTTCTAAACTAGTACATAGAAAAAATTGTTAGATTTTTACTATATATCGGTAATGCTGATTATTTTTATGTTTTGTTTGTTACTAATTGCTATTTGGTTGGTTATAAATAATATAAACAAAACCTGTAGAATTAACTTTCTCAGTATATCTTTTAAACTTTTAAATGAAATATTTTCAGGAAGCAGTAATATTAATTCGTCAGGTTATATGGTGGTATTTACTACTAGATATATCTAAAACGCGCAAATTGTATTTGTAATTCATTTGTATTGTTTTTATAGTTCATTCATGCATTTATTTCTAAAACGGTGAAATTAAACACCGTCAATCATGAGAAAAGCTGAGATATATCGATAAATTCCCACGCACTGATATTTTTTGTAATAATACTAAATAAAATTTAGGAAAAGTATGTTTTAGTAATGTAATAAAACATTAAATAACATAATTAATATTTTATTTTTAATCAATGAACTAGGAGTGTGGGTTATACGTAATTGTATAAGTCTTGCTTCTAATCATCAATCAGGTGTATCACGAAGAATATTTATATTTCATATTTCTTCCGATAGATATAAAATAATTTCACCAGCAAAGAATCGAGGTAATTCACCTTCAAGTTTAAGAAAGCACTACAATCAAGGTGGCGAGTTTAATCTCAATTTGACTACCTTCTGTCAACATTATAACTCATACAAATTAACCATCTCTCTAGTTTGCAGAAGTCTCTACCGCATTAGCTCTGGAGAGAATGTTGAGAGAGTTGCCACTTCCCCAAGACTCATGAATTTCGTCGTGGGTAATTCGTGCTTCATGAATCACTATTACTACGACGAGTTCTCTTTCGATATTCCATCGCAAATTATCCAACGGAATGCCGTAGAGAATAAAAATATTTCTACGTATTCTACCTTGTTCTAATTTTATTATAACACGTATTTTTATCATAATATTATTTGCTGTAGAACTGAAAGTTTTACTCTGCGTGGAGTGTTTGGCATCCCCGACTGCCCGCTGCTTCCACCACGTCCTTCATTAATTAGCGGGAAGCCACTTAGTGCCGATGAAACTGCGCTTAAGAAAAGTCGAGTTCTACCTTCGTGGGAGCTCCGCGCGCCTCCCTCTAACGAGCCAAGGAAGCCAGATCGCTCTGCGGGAACGAAATTTGTAATCTGTTTCAAGCTTAATAAGATCCCGGGCCACCTTCGGACGCATGTCGCCAACAAGGAGGGACAGGTAATCAAACATCGCGTTGATTATTTCGAACGAAAAAATGGGTCGGTTGAGATGTGGAATGGGGAACTCTCTGTCAACATTATACTGATGCGTCAATGGAATAGCAAATGAATTAGAGGACTGCTTCAAATTTATGTTTATTATCAAATATGTTATTATCAAGTTAGTTATTAGTTATAGTTAATTAGTTAATAGTATTAGTAGTTGTTAGTAGTATTAATAGTTATGTAATTATAGTTAATATTTATTATAAAATGTCTTATTATCAAAGGGACTCTCAATTAGATTTAGAATATAATAGTTATAGCCAGATATATTTCGATTACATAGATTAAGAAAAGTAAGATATATCCATTTCAGGCTGCAAGAAATAATAAAAAAAATCGCCGAATGAAGAATTCACAATGTGTGATAAATTAAAACATTATTAAATTAAGGAGGCTCAATTGTGAATCTCGAATATAGCTAAAACACCTGTTGAAGTCTATTTCTTCGATTATCACTGTTCCAAGGCCCGAGAAGCGGTGTGGTCCTCTCCCCCTCATTCCACCTCACCGCGCGCTCCACGTAATCACCGAGAGTGCAGGAAGCGCTTGGGAGAAACCTCGGATCCAAAGGGGTCCTAGAGAGAAAGGGCCCGTTGCTCCCTCGCGTCGCTGCCTTCCAAAGCGCTTGTTCCTTAGTGGGGGCGGAAAATGGGGTCTCACCATCCAGGGTCCCTTCCGCGACGATTCTGCCGTTTGATTCGTATCACTCGCAGTCCTTCATTTAAATACAATAGCTTCATTTCAAATAAATGTCGAGCATTTGATATTTGCTTTAGAAAACTGGCGTTTTTCGAATATTATTGTATGTAAGTCAATATAATCACATTAATGTATACAAAAATCTCATCACCTCGAACTTTGTTGTAAGAAAAGTTTCTCGTACACTACGTACGTAGTAGAGAAAGTATTGTAATGCAGAGGCAAAAACAGCCGTTTCTCGATAGAACAAACTCGGACTGTGGGGTCCTGATAACGAAAAAGTAGACAAAGGTTGCTCTTGTATTGTTAAAGGAACTAATGTGCGTATGTAGTAGATTAGTTCCTTTAACGCGTGTTGTCAGGATCCACGTTATTTGGATTCTTGATACAAAAAAAAATGTTTAAGGAAAAACGCCGTTGGTCCTTTAATCGGTTGCCATTTGTTGCCAATGCGATCGCCTCAACCGTTCAGATGATTTTCTCCAAAATTGATATTTCCCGCTCGTTTTCGCTACAAATTTGAAACCCTACGGATTTGAAACGGACATTTTGATTCTTGGGGATATTTTACATGAAGTCTTCACATTTTGAAATTTTTCTCAATGGCTCAATTTTTTTGATTAATTTTTTCCTCGGATTCAGCAAAAAAGGCTTAAAATGGCGCAGGAATAATTTCCGTGAAGCTCTCTCAATTATCAAAAATTGCAAAAGTTTGAAATGTCTTCCCACAACTACATAATTGAAGATGAAGAGTTTTTTATAAATTAAATCTGTTCTTCACAGACATATCTTTAAATAAGGTCATGCCCAATTTTTTATAAATGTAAGGAATTTCCTCATAATTTTCTGTGAAAATGTAGACAATTTTTGAACAATTAATTTAAAAAAACGGCTTCAAAGTATTTCTAATATTTTTTAAATCGAGGAAATAATGTTTAAAAAATGGTGCCCATTCCATTTTTGAAGCGCCCTCTATTTTCGAAAAATTGCAAGAAATTAACATTTCAAAACTACAATATTGATAAAGTTGAGTATCACGCTATCTACAATAACTGGCACATTTTAAGAACAAAATTTTGAAAACTGTTGGATTTCATAGTAGATTTCCCCCCCGATATTTGAAGATAATCTGATTTGGTGTATGTGATGCTGTCTTCATCCGACTTTTAGCATTAGAGAAAGAAATCGCGATGTCTATTATATCTAATCAATAGGGAGATGATTATTAAGCACTAAAAAATCTTAAAATATGCTTTCAAAAATATGCGTTTGTAATCTACAAATTCTGAAATATGCACTTCAAGCAATTTAAATTAACAATATTTCATTTACAGTATAAACCTTTCTTGATAAAATTCAGCAGAAGCATTCTTTGAATGAAAATATATTTTTGTGCAAACATAATATAATCCTTACCTCGCGAGAGAAATAAGGTAAATATTCCTTAGTGAACCTTAGTGAAATACATTGTATGCCTTATTGCATTTCTTCTGCCTGGTTTAAAAAATATACATTTCTAGCAGTATTTTATCGTCTAATCGAAAGAAAAAAAGCAAAATGTGACAAGCTCTTTGTAATTAATGAACGCTCGCAAATAAATAGATTCTATGAAAAGGAGAAACCTTTTAGAGAGAAGTCTATATTTTTACGAAATGTACAAAATATGCGCCTGTAATTACAAGAATATGTTCCTTCAGGAAAAATCGGCCAAATATGCACTAACAAATTAATCTACAAAGCATCCAGTTATAACTACTAGCCACTGAGCTATGCCCTGAAGCAACAGACAGACATGTGCAAAATCATAGATTGATTGATTGATTTTTTCGTGTTTCCGGGTGCGACAACGGCTTTGGTCATTAGTCCCGTTAGTGTAGTGCATGTTTTTTCTCCTGAGATGGCGGTGATCTTCCCCCGCTGGATGGCGAGATCCGGCGCCGACCTACCGTCGACTAGTGGGGTTCCCCCAAACCAGGACTCTCCCACCAGCAGGGCACCGCCCCAGCCGGGAAAAGCTCTAAGCTCCCGACCGGTCTCCTGGAACGTGTGATAGTGTAGTGCACGTTAGTGTAAGTGTGTGTGTAAGGGGAGATGATAGGACAAGGAAGAGGAAGGACAGATCGCGCGCGGTCCGTGGCCCGTCTGTTAGGGTACTGCTCCGGCGTTCGCCGGGTGTTGATCGGTTAAACCACGGAAAACTACCGATCAGAGCAGCCGGCCGCTAGAATTCTCTTCCAGACAGCGACTGAATTCGATCTAGCTGAAGAGCTAGTGTCGAAAACCCTGCCTCAGTCAGGACTCGAACCTAGGACCTCCCGGTCAGGCGCAAAATCATAGAAATCCGCTCCCTACCAATCAACGATCTATCAATTCCCATTCTAGTTTCGAGGAGGAGGTGGACGTTGAGGTAGGACGCGTGGAGAGGCGTGGTGCGCCGAGGGGGAAGGGGGAGGCGGTACTCGCGGAGGTGGAGTGAAGGCCGTGCGTCACGCAGGGGATGCCCCGCCCACGTGACCACGCCCTAGGCGAGGGTGACCGCACAGATTGGATAGAGCTCGACGCGGCGTCGCCCGTGACGCCACGGACCCCCCCCCCCCGGCGGAAGGCGCTGCATGATAATACTTCCACGCGGGGCAAGGATGGCACTACGTGGGTCATTTAATAATAGATATAGTTACTTGTGTACAGCCGACCTGGATGGCCGAGGTGGCTAAGAGCGTGTACCGACTCAGCGCTTCGGTCCGAAGGGTTCGCGGGTTCGAGTCCCGCCTTTGGCATGGCTGTTTGTCCCTTGACTTTGTGTGTGTGTTGTCGCGGAGGGCCTCGCGTTCTGCTGACCCCAGATCAGAGGAGCCCGCAAGTGTTTGTCTAGTGTACGGTCGAATATGCGTCTCTTCGGGACGTAAAGGGCAACCGGCTGTCGGCTGGATAAAAGCCCTAGGAAAAAAAACAACAAAAAAAACAAACTTGTGTACAACAAGCAATAAGGACGTTATACGGATTATAATGATCGAAAAGTGACAAAAGATCGCCCGAGATCGGAGGTCCGGGATGGAAAAGAACAAACGTGCTTTTTCAAGTCAACGATCGACCTCATACGACACAATTAAAGTTGGAAACTCTCTGCAAAGTGGATTTGGAGCTCCTACCACATTCTGCAAGCCTGACATTTTCCCTTCCGATTTTTGTTTGGTTTGATAAAAGAATCTTGGCATGGAATCAAGTTCAACGAAAAGTTAAAGAAGAAGGTACAGAACTGGCTTCGAGATCAAGGCAAATAATTTATTCCCCTTGAGGGGGTTAGAAGTCTAAAACAGTGGGATAAGTGCAGAGAAGCCTGAAAGGATTACGGGGAAAAGTAGACAAAAATTATATCAATTTAATTAAAAATTATTGATGCCCACCTTGGTTAATTACTGAGATATTTTCGTAGCATGCCAGTTGATGTACACCATCAAGCAATAGGAATAACTACTACATGAAGAAGTGATATTACTTAGTGAATTTTGACTTCTATTTATTGAATCAGTATCGGCTCATTCCATAATTTAATTTCAAATACAATTTGTTTTAAGATAATATTAAAAATATTTTTTTAGCTTAATTTGAAGAATTAAAATTCCGAGGAAACTTTTTCTCTAAATTCAGGAGACTTCATTCAGAGAAAAAATTTGTAATTTTTACGTCATAGCTCGTTGTTTCGCTTTGATTATATACCAAGCCCTCTTGATCAATTTAATTTGGGGTCGCCATGGAATCTATTATTATACAATATTATGTTTTATCCGAATATTAATATGCACAATTTTGGTACACACACTTGGTACGTAGGACGTCTCAACTAGTCTTTATTTAAAATTTTAAATATTTCAATTTTTTCCGAATTTAGAAGATGGGATCTATTTAAAATGTTTTTTTCAAAAATGGTCATTTTAATTTTCCGAGATCTCATTCGGAACTCATTATCGTCCTTTGAATTCTCGGCAGGATTCTCAGAAGTATCTCCATACGTCTTCAGCATTTGATCCTTCTCACAGCTGTCCTAAATTTGCATACGTTCTTGCTTTCCACGGAATTCATTGTCCCGAGGAGAACTTCTCGGAATATTTGGGGCGTTGATTGGGAGCCAATGAAGAAAACTGTTCCTAATGGGTTGAATGAGTACTAGCGAAAGTTCATTACAAAGAACTCCGACTTGAGTATATGCATTAAACATAAGACCCGAACATGCAAATGCTGCGAGTGCGTAAATTGTGCGCGACCAATCCTTTAAGAAGTTTCCTTTCCAAAAGTCACGTTTCTGTCCTTTCTTACTTTCAATATTGACATTTAAGTCATAGGTGAAGGGAAGTCATTTTCAAGGTATCTTGACAATTACCTGCCGTTTTCACTACAGACATTTCCAATTTGGGTACTTTTAATTTAACATGACTTTATGTCTAACAAAGCATAAAAATGAGAATGAATGAAAGTTAGGACGACATTTATTAACAAGGGGATGATACCAAAAAGTGTTACAGTAAAAATGATGTTTATGATGAAAATAAGAACTTGAACGTTGTATTTAAAAATGCTCTTAAATGTACGGAAATTGTTGGTTATTGAAAACTGTATTATTCAAGAGCAATAGTATTTTGCGGAAAGGTAATGTCAGAAAGTTTCGGCTCTCTCTACGAGTAGTAGAGAAGTGACGTTGGTGAGAACGTGATAAAGTAACATTTTCCCGTTAGTGGCGTGAGACCTGTGTTCATTTCTCAGTTGTCTGCCAAAGCAAATGAACGAATATATGCGATCGTTGAAATGATTCTGCTACAAGACGTGCAGATGGAGCAAGAGAAACAAAGAGAGAGAGAGAGAGAGAGAGAGAGAGAGAGAGAGAGAGAGAGAGAGAGAGAGAGAGAGAGAGAGAGAGAGCATAAAATAATATATAATAGTATTCGTATATCAAGGCCAAACAATCTTCTGTGTGCGGAATGACATTTTAAGTCTTCAGTTATTTTTAATTAGGAATAACGTGTTATTTCATTTCGCAAATTTTACTGTGTAGTAGGATTTAAGACGAAGCTCCTATGTATGATAAGTGTCTTGGGCGCTTACGTGACTTCATCTTAGAATGTTTGTGGATAAAGAGTCTTTTGGTAAGAAGAAACTCGCGAAGACAAGAAAGAATGCAAACTGTAAGTCAAATAGAATTGAAAAAATGGCGACTAACATACAATTGTTTGAAGTCGCACAACCAAACTGGAATGCATGGAGAACGTTAGTCTTTGGCCATTTCTAAACTACTGATAGAAGCAATATACCATTAGATACTTTTGATAGTTAAATAACTTTGATGGAACATTTTTTGATTTTTAACAATCATTAAGCATCTTTTTGAAAAGCGAAGGAATCTCTCTTTTATTGTTTGACTAATTTTTCTCATTTATTGAAGCAATACGAGTGAATTTAAAAAAAATATTTTTTTGTCTCCTTTCTTGTGCAATAAGATAATAAGTAAATGTAAAAAATTACATTGACTTCTGAAATGTCCTGTAAAATAATTAATTAATGCTCCATGTTAATCAATTCGAAAGAATCTAGATAATTAATTAATGATGCTCACATTTATTAATAAAGGATCCAGAACTCTTTTTTAACCGCGACAAACGTATTATCAGTAAGATTTCGTATTTATTTAATGTTTTTTGTCACAACACCTAATTCATTGCGATACATCTTTTATATCTGAAACTGTTTCGTTGCTATTTCTGTTGATTACACAGAAGTGATGGAAAATTTCGCACTCCCTGTATTGGCATAATGAATGTGTTGAACTGAAAATCGTAATACTGCATAGTAACTGAGTGCGGCAATTTACAAATGGAATGGGATCAAAGCTTCGGGACATCATACTGGATTTATCGACCTATTCATTTTATGCGTTTATGAAGTCAAGTGTGCTTCAGATATACTGTATCGATAACTGTATCCCAGGAGTTCTTTGAACAAGTCAATCCACAATCCCAACGTTTTTCTGAAGTTTGTTTGGATAACTTCCATTGACAGAATATGGTACAAAAATGAGTGACATCATTTGACATGAGTACGGGGTAATTCTGTATACTAAGTACATGGATCGCATTAGACAAGATTTTGGAATGCAGGCAATACATTGAAAACTTGAAACAAAATATATTTTAAAAATATTTCTAAGGTTGTCATATGATTTGTAAGTACAGATTTCTATGATCACACATAGATAGTTTTATTTTCAACTCATTATTAAAAACATTTTATTTTGACAAAAAGTGCTTATTGACAAGCAAACAAGAGAAAGTTCAAAGAAAAAACAGCGAGTCCCAATATTCAGAATAAATAATATTTTATATGCATCCGGAAGATCAGATGTGACCAATTCTTCTTGAAACAAAAATTATGGGCATTTGATCAAAAAATGAAGTAAATTACACTACATTATATTGGTCATTCTCAGGTTTCTTGTAAAGCCCTTTTCTTATGAACTTGGTATTTATTTTTACTATGCTGCAGAGATTGTTTGTATCAGAAAAGATATTCCTCTGAGAGGATCTTCCCTGACTAGTCATATATTTATATGCCTACCTTGTTTTCCTTTATTCTGTTCATAAGTTAATTTGCAAATTTTCGCCAAAGTAACAAAATTACAGGTACATTGCCGGAAGAGAAAGGAAAAACGTCTGAATAATGAATGTGACACAAGCAATAATATATGTTTCGGTTCAGAACAATATTCAAAACACTGAAAGTTTTCGTTCAGGAAGAAGTAGAACCTGTTTGCTCAACCAAACCTCAACCAAGAGAAAACAGCGAATTTTCTCAAGTTCAAAGTGTGTTTTTACATGCACAGAATAATTTATTGCAATTATTAGCAATCGCGTGACACACATATGTTCCTTCTTGAAAAACGTTCGGTGATTATATTTATATGTGAAACAAAACGGTACAGAACATTAAAATAATATTGCTCCTTAGTGATACTTTCGTTTTTAAGTCAAAACGAACAGTAGAATTTCTTTGCCGTAGTTCACTAAAATACATGTACACTTTTTGGAAAGTATAAAATATTTCAATTACATTTTAAAAAACCTATCTCTCTTTGTGTTCATAGTGAATAATGAGTGTATTGTTCCAGCATTTGTAAACCTTTCTCATTTCATTAGTTTTCGAGAAAAAGCACTGAACTGCATGATTTTGTTTTGTTTATTTATCGATTTTGCGTTTAGAGAATATAAAGTTCTTTTCTAACTTTTCTACATCTCTTTCTTTTATGGAATGTGATCGCACGGGTTCAGCTAATATCGGATAAACCGCAATATATGAGAATTTTAAAAGTAGAGATCAATCTTGAAATTCAGTTCATTACCTGGAATAAAGAGAACTTGCTTCTTGTTGTGAAATAAATTGTAACTTGAATGTCAAAAGAACATTATGGATAAAGACGCAGAGATCGCTTTCACAGTTACACCCTTATTTATAGCTACAGATACAAGCCTCCTCACATTAAGGATTACGGTGTCAATTGGATAACTTTGGTACACAATTTGCTTTCGCAATTACACACGTTATTGCCCATGCAATCTACGTTCTTCACATAAAGAAACCGTCAAGCCCGTATGGGTAACTTGGATGTAATAGGGGGGATATATTGTGCTACTTCTTCGTTGCCTCCCCAGGCGATGGGGTTAATTGGAATCTCTCAATCAAAGAAAGAGAAAGCCCTGCTTGGCTGCGGGCCTCCATGGGTCTGCCGGCGGCAGCCTGTGGCGCCGATCAACAGGTCGTGTGTGGGAGTGCGCGACGCCCGCCATTCGTCTCTGTCGCATCAATCACTGGCGCCGGGCCAGGCTTCGCCACCCGCTTGCGCTGCCCATGCGGCTCCGCCGTCCCCACCGCCCGTTCACCCCGCCGCCCCGCTGCCCCCGCCGCCCCCGCCGCCCCCGCCGCCCCGCGGCCCCCGCCGCCCCCACCGCCCCCGCCGCCCCCGCCGCTCCCCCGCCGCCCCGCCGCCCACGCCGCCCACGCCGCTCACGCCGCCCCGCCGCTCCGCCGCCCCGCCGCCCACGCCCCCGCCCCCCGCCGCGCCCGCCGCCCCCACCGCCCCCGCTGGCCCGCCACCCCCTCGGCCCTCGCCGCTCTCGTAGCCCACAGCCATCCCCGTCGCTCCAGCAACCCCGCCGCCCTCCCCGACCCTGCCGCTTTCCCCACCCCCGAAGCTCCCCCCCACCGCCGCCCTCCTCGCACCCGCAACTCCCAACGCCCTCACCATCCCTACTAGCCCGCTACCACGCACTCGACTGCCCCGTTCCTATTCTTCCGTCACCTCGTCTCCCACCCGCTGCCCCCTACATACTCTCCACTGCGCAACAGCCTCGTCGCCTCGCTACCTCTCTGTTGCACCGGCCGCTGCTTCTTTCTTCCGCTTCCCCGCCCTTCCCCAACGCCGGCCCCGCGCCGCCGGCCTCGCCACTTGCCTCGTCGCCACCTGCCCCGCCCGCCGCCGCCGCCGTCGCGACGCCCCATCCGTCAGGGCGCCATCCGGCGATTGGTTTTCGCCCAAACGCGATAGAAACTTGCGTTCGGGTCCACGGGGGCTTGGCCCACACGTCCCCCAGGCGACGATTCGCCCGAGTTCGTCTCCAAGCCACGTGTAAACTTGCGGAACGGAGACCGTCAGGAAGGGCGCTTAAGAGAATTTCGGTTTGCCTCTCTTTTCGCTGCGGTGGACACACCCTACGTCTGCTCAGTGTCACGTATGCTCTTTTTTAATCAAATTTGAACGTAACAAAACCCTCACGAAACTGTTAATGTTACGTAGATTTTTTTTTCATTTTATCGGTGAGATTTTTAAGTTCATGTGGCTATAATTAGATACAAAATGAATCTACTTATTAAAATGTAAACTAACGTTTGATTATGTACACCGAAATTTCAATATGTATGTATGTGTATATATATATATATATATATATATATATATATATATATATATATATATATATATATATATCTTAAGGACTAACGTAACTCTTTAGGTTTAATAAAGAAATTACAATAAAAAGAAGACTGAATCTGAAAATGTTTTGTGTTAAGTGTATTTGTAATGTAGACAGAGTTTAAAATACATTATTTCAAAAAGAGCTATTAACGAGTGACAGAATCTATGAATGTGGACAAATTTCCAGAAATCATAAAAATCTCTTCGGGCAAATAGATTCTTATTTTTTAATCTTTCGTGATTTATTTTAATGTTAAAATCTGTTAAATGAAGAGATAAATTTTCATATGAAAGACAATATGTCATGGAAAATCTTTTTACCAGATAATCATGATTATCATACATACAATTGATTCTCTAGAATAATGGATTTTGGTATTTAATTTTCATTAAAATTAACCCATCTTTTAAAGGGGACAGTCCTAATTTTAAATAGATGTATTTCTAACGATGTTAAAAATATTAGTAACTGTGCTGTACATTCCATTTTAAAAACTTTTTCTTTATCCTGAGTAGGTAAAAAAATGATAGTAATCCTAAGTGAATATTATCTCAGGGAAATCCTTTAGATGTGGTGTTAACATAATTATTTAAAAATTAAGTTAGTTCAAAATAGTTAAAATATTGTTAGACGAAGAAATTTTTGAAGATCAAGCAGAAAAAACGAAGTCATTGTTAGGTCGAAACCATCAAAAATTTTATTTTGGATAACGAAGGAAAAAATCCTGACATGGCGTTCAAGCAATGCTGTCCACTTTATCATATACTCTAATTTCTCGTGATACCATCACTATTTGGGAGAACATCCAACGGATTTTACTTGCTCCAACGTGTAGTTGACATGTGACACAGAGATTTACAGTCGCATTCTGCTGCGCATAAAACGTGGCAATGTCGCTTGATACGGGCCGGCGGCGCTCGCCCATGAGCAAATACGACCCTTGCGGACGCCGTTCGCCTGGTTTAGGGCCGCCCTTCCCACCCGCTGGGGGGCGTGGCACTGCACAGCGTGAAATGACGCGCAATGTGGCAGAACAAGGGGTGGCCGTATGAAAAGAAACGAGGTAATGCGAAAGCTGTAACCTACAGGCCTGAAAAATGTCAGGGAATTTTATATTTACGACAAGAGGATTTTTGTAAATGTCGAATGAAGCAGTATCAATAAGATGACCTTTCTCGAGTATCTGAGAAATAAGTGGAACTAATTTTGAACTCATACAAATCCACTCTGCTTGCGAGTTTTGATATTAGATTAGTGCTTTTGGCTATTAGTATAGGGGTAGTTAATGTTCAAGTCAAAATTATTTACCACAGCTAAACGTTCTGGAGATGTTGGCTGTGACACATGTTGAATGTAATACCATTTGGATGGGACCGTCTGCAAGTCAGAGACGTTTTTACTAAACAATTCTCCACTGGGGGTAATTTTCTAATTTTACACCCGCTTCGCTACATTCAATGCAGAATAATGTGGAAGTCGCTCTGCTTTATTATGTTGACGATTCAGCAGAGGCTACGGCAAAATGTGGATAGACTGGCAAGTAATAATATTTAAATGAATTCTAATAGATAACTGTAAAAGAAAAGGCTTCAACTTATGTCTTTTAATAATGCTCTCCTTATTCAAATTTCACGTACAGATTTATCACAATGTAATATGTTATATTTAGAGAGGCGTTTTGGTAGAAGAAAATATTAATACTTTTTTAAACAGTGAGATTGATGTGAAGTAAAGCTGCAGAGTGCATGAGGGATGTAAATGGGTGGGATGAGGCCTGAAAATTATGGAAATAATTTCTGTGGCAGTTGGGTGGCAGAAAGTGTTTGTTCTGAAGCAAAAATGCGCGTTTGGATGTGGGTGTGGTCGTTTGACGTCGCGAGGAAAACTGCTCTAATCTCGTCCATTGGTGGCTCTTCTGCGCCCGCTCATAAAAGTTTGAAAACACGGTCTTAGTAGAAATTAGTTGTTGTTATTACTGTTATTTTATGTTTGCGTTCTCTTCCATTTATATTTGATCAGCATCGTATCTTGTAGGATATTTCATTTCATGTTCTCTATTGTCTAGTTGTTGGCCCATTTCACCGATTTATGGTTTCTAACATACGAGAACTGCTAGAGTGATAAGCATATGGATCCGATATCTTGAATTGTAATTTTTTAAGTACCAACGAGTAGGTCAACACTTTTAATTGGAGATAATTAGTTTCTAATCTTCTCAGGAAAAAAGAACTGTTGCAACATAGAAGCACATTAAAGTAAAAGCCTTTGAGAGATTATTATATATTTCTCTGCAGCCTTTTCCATAAATTCCATGAAATCGAAATAACTTACATAAATGATGCTTTTTAGTAATAAAATCCGACTTTTTCAAGTGAAGCCAGATGGACATGTGCGAATATTCGGCACTCTGTAAATCGTTATATACTTAATATGTATATCATGGAAGCTCTTACAGTCCAAATTCATTACGCATCAAGTCGTATTACTGACAGCGAAATATGCTGTTCACAAAACATAAAATAAATGACGTGTTGAAAGAATTCTATACGAAAATGCCAAGATCATTGTAGGAAAGATATTCCGTGCCAAAGTAAAAATTTGGAGATCATGAATATCCTTGACGAAAGGCCTAGAACTTGAAAAGGTTTTGACGGCAGGTTCCCCAAAATAATGTCTAGAAAACCATTGTAAAATGTATACCATACCATAGCATTAGAGTCCCCACCGTAGCTAGAAGGCCATTATTAATTATTTTATTTATCAATTACATTTTACGATTTACATAAATAAAATAGCTGGCGTCGCAGGTGCTGCACGGTAGCGTGTGCATCCAATAATTTCTTCGTAGGATAATCTATAAAATTCTACATGTTTCGTCTTAACTCGAGAGCGCACTTATAAATTGTACAAAACTGTTATCACTTTTTTTCATACGTCTAGAGAAGAGTATAACCGCACTGCCGACTTTATTTACTTTTTATATAGATAATTTTTAATTTATTGGGAGTCCTTGTGAACATTAACGCAAAGTGGAAGCAAAACATTCACTTCTTCAATTCGAGTTTACTCCGACAGTACTATCGACCTGTTGCGTGCAGAAGGGCAATGCGCCTTTACAATCGTGAATCTAATGCTCCTCTTATTAACTGACGCATCATGGTCTCTGCAAACATGCACCCAGTGATGTTTATCTTAAAGTAAATGTTTTTTATCCTGGTATTCACTGAGAAACCACTTTTGACAGAATACATGAAGATAAAACCACTTAGAAGTGATATCACGAGGTTTAACTATCATAATTGACGTGCGTTTGCATTATATTGGATTGTCGTTCCCGGGTAGTCTCAGTATCCTTGACCTTACGGACAATTATATGAAACAGTTACACTTGAAACTTTGCGTCTATTTACAACCATTGGTATTTTATCACTCATGTTATTCCGGCTTATTACAAAACAAAATTGTGAATGTTTTGTAAAATCTTTGTTGAGGTTTAATAAGAAGTGCCAGAGTAATAAGTGTCACGTCAAGTAAGGACGTCAAACGTATTTTAATGATTTTATTGAACTAATACTATTATATTTTTTCCTACATAACAAACCTAATATATTTTGTGTACTTTGTGTATTTTGTGCATCAAGAATAAGCCAAATTAAGAGAAATAATTCGTACTTTTCTAAATTTTATGTTACGGAATTGAACTTACACATATTGTTCGTAAAACTGGTTATTTATCGACGTTTTGAAAGTGAAATCGACTTTTTAATTACGGCATTCTTAAGAATGAAAACATACTTATTAGTTATTAATCGTACTAATTATTTTTTTTACTTTAAGAAATGCATACATTTGAAATTGAATACTTTGGTATGCATCAGTGTCCATTTGGAAGTCGGTACATTTTACATTTACATACGAAATCTTATGCAATTTTTATTTAGCGTTACTTAGGATGAAGAATATGCGAGATGAGTCTGTTTGGGATCAGTTGCGACATGATAAACGACATTCTAATAATTTTTTTAATTGAATTCTAAAAGCTGGTAGACTCTACGCTCGTTTTACTCGGAACTTGAAAGTATTTAATTCTTTCGAGGCTAAAATAGATGTAATATATCACCTCTACATTATCGTTACCTTCACAAATCCCAAGGCGACCTCTCGAGACCCAAAACCCTTATAAGGGCATCAGTCGACGTACATTTCAATATATCAATCCGGGTCCCGGTGGAAATGGAAAAGGTTGTATCAACGACTAATATGTTTAGTAAGTAATATTACTTCCATTCCACAATGTATTACATTCATTTTCTGTAAGTTTGTGTTTAAACTTTTTCATTTTTTGAGGTATGACAAGGTCATATATTTGAACACTCTCTGTACGTTAAATTTCAAATTGTACTTGCGGTGTCACAGATAAATACGACTGTTTGAGAAACACGTATTCACTGTATTGCTCCGAATTAACGACTGATAACGGTATCGACACATTCTAAAATAGCGTGTTAATGAGCTGTAAGAGAACGCAGGAGTTTCCGCGAACCGATTACTCATGACTGGTTGATTTTTTTCGGACACATCAAGTGCTAGTCCTTAGTACCCTTGGTGTTTTATCCGGGGAAATGGCCAGTTCTTCCCCTCTGGATGGTGAGATCCGGCCCCGATACATGTCGACTGGCGGACTTTCTCAGTACGGAGTTACTCAGGTATTTCTCTGCAACGCGGTGCCCCGGCTGGGATAAGCTCTCTTCTCCCGGCATGTGCTAGTAGTGTAGTGCACGAAAGTGTATATGTGTAAGCAAGGGAGAGGATAGGACAAGGAGGAGGAAGAAAAGATTGCGGGATGTCCGTGGTCCGGTTTTTGGGGTGCTCCGTTATTCAGGTGGTATTGAACGGAGAAACCTCAGAAAACTACCGAATGGAAAAGCCAGTTGCTAGAATACTCTTGCAGAGAGAGGCTGAATTCGAAGTATAGAGTAGTGTTAAAAACCTGCCACCGTTGGAACTCGAGTTATAAGACCTCGCTGTAGAGACAGTGGATATGTTGGCTCCCAGCTAATTCAGCCCATGTATCTCAGGCCGTGAATTATTTGTATTTAGAATTGTTGAGTAAACATCCGAGTAGCAATGAAAGACGAAACCATCACAAGAATTAGGAAAGGGTCTAATAATAAAAACCCTGAACGATGAAACAGTAACTCCTTACCTTACTAGTTGTGCTAAAACGCTCGTATTTCCTCGCCTGTATTTTCACGCAAAATTACGGGAAAATTACTCAAATTTTCAAAAAACTGTACATACCTTATTTAAAAGTACATATTTAAAGAACAGAGATCATTAAGAAAACATCTTTATCTTTAATATTTTTGTTGTGGGAAGACGCCAAACAAATTTTGAATTTTTGCAATTTTCGAAAAATCAGTTTTCAACGAACTTAAGACCTGCGCCATTATATTAAACGTTCTTCACAGTATCCAACAACAAAATGTAATAAAAAACGGTGCAGCCATTTGTTTGAAAATTTTGAAAATGTCCCAGGGTTTCATATAAAGTACCCCCGAAATTAAAATATCGGTTTCAAATTTAAGGGGCTGCAACACCAGCCAGATCGATTGGGAAATGTCAAGTTTGGAGAAAATCGGCTGCACGGCTTAACCGCTAGCGTTGTTCACAGACGGACAGAGAGATGTTTTGCCACCATTCGAATTTTCGGTATCAAGTGCCCATAAATCATGGACTCTGGCTACTGCACGATTTGAGGATTTTTTCTTAATTTATCAACTGGATTTATCCTTTTTTTCTTTACAAGGGATCTGTAATAAGAGTTTTTCTGTCAAAAATTCGCCGTGTACCGCGCAGCATTACATAACGTTCTCTATACTCCGTAGCGAGAAAGAAAAAAACAGATAAAAGACTAGGCAGGAAACCGGCGTAGCCTCACCCTCTCCTGGATTGGTTGTGACTGACAATTTTTCTCGTCTGCAATTGTATACGGCATCAAGTATGATTAAATAATTAATTTGCAGCGCGCCCCTCTGAGATGAAGTTTCGCGTGGAGCGAAGGCGGGCGTGCTCGCAGAGGGAGGGATGTCGTGTGTGTGTGTGGGGGGGGGGGAGTGCGCAGCGGTTGGCGTGAGTTGGAGGGGCCGGCGGCTGTTTGCCGTGGCCCGCGCCCCTGCGTCGCTGCGCCGCAGTCGCTGACGGTCGCCGCTCGGCGGTGGGGCGCTGTGCACGCGGCGCCCTGGAGGCCCAAAGCCTCTCATTCAGAAAGGGAATAAATGAATTGACACCCACGCGGAAACTGTCGAGTGATTTGAATTGCGACCAAATTCTGTGAAGACAATGCAATAAAAATAATATCAAAAATAATAAATTTCAGTGGGTTGTTTCGTAAATGTGTTTCCCATGTGTATAAATACGAATTACTGACGCTTTATACACATTGTAGGTATAAGAACACGTTTCTACAAGTTTGGATCATTTTTATTTGTAATGAGAATTTGTTTCTCGGAAAATTCTAAGATGAAATTAAATAAAGGTCAATATTTATTATTATTATTTATTGGCCTTTATTTCATTTGATGCATCACAGACCTATATCAATTTTATAAAATTCTAAGGTGTTTAGTCAAATGTATGAAATGTGAGTTATCATTATGTTGTTCCGACCTCTTTTTATAATATCGTTAATCTAGCTACTTCGGTTCAGACAATGAAAATATTTCCTAAACCTCTCCCACAGCCATAGTAAGTGCGTTGAATGAAGAGAGACTCAATTGGATTCGTCCATTCGGAAGAGCAATAGTGATTGATTCATTAGTATGCAGAATGGCTCAGTTAATTTTGATTGTGTTAGTTTAAATTTTGTTCTCTACAAGTATGCTGAAAGGCATTGATATTTCTTTGTTTTCCTTCACTTAGGAATGACTTTTAAATTTTATATTTTTTCTTTTCAATAAATGTTTCTGAAGGGAAAAAGTGCGTCTTATACACCGGCAAATACAGTATGTCCATCTACACTTCCATTACAAGCCCATTGCCAGGGTTGATCAGTATTTAAACACTTGTTTTTGAAATATTTGATTTAAATCCATTTTATATTTGAATAACTGTATTTTTGAGTTTTTTGGTCATGCATTTTAGAGATGTATTTAAAAACATTTTTAAAATACTTGTCCAAAAACTCAAAAATACAGTTGTTCAAATACAAAATGTATTTAAAACAAATATTTCGGGTATTCGAGCAGAGACTGGGTTATGCGCTGTGCAATGTTCGACGAAATGCAGGGTAGTGAACTTAACCATTAAAGTGCATTCTTATAAAAGTGACCAGGTAATTATACGGTGGATAGACTGAATTTTGTTTATAGTGAACGCGAAGGTCGAAGGCCCGAGCCTCGCTGTGACTTGGATCCGGGCGAGCGAAGCGAGAAAACTTGCCTTTGAAAGTAATTTGGCATGAAGATGTGGCGGGAACAAAGTGAATGCGATAATGGGGTATGAGGGAGAAGGGGCCCGGTCCATTTCTGTTTCATATTTATTCCGTTTAGGTTGGCAGTATGATTACAACTAGTGGTGGGGATGACGTCAGCGAACAAAAGCATATCGCAATCAGCTCATAACCAAGTCTGCGCTAGTATCCTCAATATTTCAACTACAAGTATTTCAATCCGCCGACCTGGATGGCCGAGGTGGCTAAGAGCGAGTACCGACTCAGCGCTTCGGTCCGAAGGGTCGCGGGTTCGAGTCCCGCCTTGGGCATGGCTGTTTGTCCCTTGACTTTGTATGTGTTGTCGCGGAGGGCCTCGCTGACCCCAGATCAGAGTAGCCCGCAAGTGTGTTAGTCTAGTGTATGGTCGAATATGCGTCCCATCGGGACGTAAAGGATAACCAGCCGTTGGCTGGATAAAGCCCTAGAGAAAAAAATGTATTTCAATCCTGCCCAATTGCAAGGACGCAGCCTGAGGTGACGTGTGGTATTGCGTGCGTTGCAGAGATGCAGGCCGCCCGCCCCGCCGCGCTCTTCGGGCTGCTGGCGCTCAGCGCTGTGGCCGCACTGGCGCTGCTGGCGACGGCCGCGCCCGCCGCCTCCGCCGCGCCCGCCGCCGCCCCGGCGCAGGACATCGAGCGCGCCATGGAGGCCCTCAAGTACCTGCAGGAGCTCGACCGCTACTACTCGCAGGTCGCTCGGCCCAGGTGAGCGCCCCCTCCTCCCCCCCCCGCCATCGCTCCCGCCCCCCTCCTCCCCCGCCACGCTGGAGGTGGTGGTGAAACTGCATGCACGCTCCTGAGGAGAGGTAGGGGGACATAAGACAGCCTGCTGGCGGTTTGTGACCTACAATCAACGCAGCTCCTCGATACTCTTAGTATATTTAATTACGACCCATTAAGAATGAAACAATCTACTTATTATTTATAAATGAGGCAGACAATATGTAAACATACCTATCACTGCAATGGTATTGTTTCAGTGAATGTAGGTTGAAAAATGCACACGCGACGCAATACAGAATGATTAAACCTCAGACTTGATACAATGTAGGTTCACCATAACGTTTTTCAACTTTTCCGTACTTCCAAATGTTTTACATTCTATCCCTAATATATATCTCTGAACCATCGTAATCTTATTTTACCCTCTGAATATTTATCGTTAAATGAACTGCTACACTTATCTTGTCAGTATATACTACTGGGCCCCAACTGCGTCATATCTCTCTACAAACTATTCATTTGTTGTAATAAAACTTCATAGTTTCAAATATTACTTCCTTTCCTACAATCACTCTTCATTATCTACTCCTTTCTTGACTATTTTGAGATTTGGACTGTTCAATATTTGACCTATCCGCCATTTTCATCTCTGAAAAACGCGAGAGACTTTTCTTTCTTAATAAAATATTTTCATAAGATAGCCTTTTAAACATTAATAGTTAATAATTTATTGTTTTTCCATTACTACAATTCTCTTTGTGTATTGCTCTCTTAAATATATTTAAAAAACTCTTCATAATTATGAAATATTGAAATTGTGTTAACAACTTTGCATAATATCTGTGAGAATGTTTTTATTGATTACACAACATCCATCTAAGACATTAAAACGGTATACGAAGAACGATATTTCATCCAGAGTGATAGTAATCTTGATGTTTATTTTTTTTTCGTTATATGCGTACTATCCATTGCGTAGATACATGCGCGTCGTATTAGCAAAATTGTCACGTTTGTTTTGAACGTTCTTGTGAAGAAGGTCTGTTTTTAACTGTTAGAAATTTCAGTGAATACTTTTCTAAATCAATGCTCATTTTTGAACATTCAACTTCACGAACGCATCATATTAAAAATATATCGTTAAAGAAATAATAGAAAGTGTGTACCGTTTTTACTTCTCTTACCTTTAACTGGTAGTTTCACGCTTTCGTCTTTAAGTACTGAACTTTTGTTCCTATCGAATATAGACCTTTATTGACGTGCATTGAAAGAACGGATGTAGAGTAAATCTAAAGTAAATCCTTTCAGAGAGGACCACGCACCTATCCTCACTGGGAACATTTCTTCCTGCATGACGTCATTTGTGATATTTCACCCACCGTCGTTAGCTTGCCTATTGCTCACTGTACATAAGTCACCTGTACATAAACTGTACATACGCTGTCGTAGATATGTGCACGAAGATATGTGACAATTAGCTAACAATTTGTTTTGTACTCTAATTTATCTTTTGGTTCGGAACTCGTGATTCAAACTAAATATACACAGAAGATTATTCACCATCACGAATATACCTTTGGAAAACCAAATATTTAAATAGTATAAGAAATAACTCAATTCGAGTAGTCAAGTCATGCAATGCATTGAAGATTATATGTTCTCGATATTATTTTCTGATAATTCTCTGTGGATATGAAAGTTTGAATTAAGGTTTATTTTTCATTTATCATTATACCCTCGGTTTCTCCGCGGAAATTGTCTTTCAACAAGAAAGTATTTGACAACTGCTCACTATTGATCATTCCAAGATCATATTATAGATTAGAGTTGGGTAACATCTGGACTCATTTCTCATTAATGCATTTCAAAAGGTCAAAGAAATAAGCATTTCGTTTTAAAAACTTCAAAAATATGTAGATAAAAATAAAGTTTAATGAACAGTGATCTCGCAATGAGCGTGTCAAACCGTTGATTTTGTTAGTCCAAATGTTAATGTTGTCCTATTTCGTTTATCTTTCATCGTAAAAATTTAATTTACACACCAAGGAGGACCTTTTTTCGGTCGGCTCAGGTGAGTGCCCACTGCCCCGCCCCGCCCGGTCACTCCCCGCCCCGCCCCGCCCCGCCCTGCTCGGCACTAACCCACCTCGCCCCGCCCCTCCCGGTCCCGCCCCGCCACGCCCGGTTTCGCCTCGCCACGCCCCACTCAGCTCCATTCTCGCCACCCCAGCAGAGGTCACAGAGATGGAGAATTTGCATCGACGCTCCTGAGATCAACGCAATTCAGCAATTTGTGTTGAGAGCAGAATTGTACAGTCAAATCACACACAAATGTTGTAACAGATTGTAAGTGGAAAGTTGTTAGGAGTTGAGACACGAGTATAACATTGAACAACGAAGAAATTCCAGAATTTAATACAATCATTAAACTATGATTTTCATTTCCTCAGAAGTTATTCCCCTTGGCTTCAGGACGCCTAAATCGTTCTCACTCGACGAGCGCCTCATTCATTTACGAGTGCGTTTCATACGAGCAGCGTATTGAAAATGTCCAGACCCCATACACCCAGGGCAGTCTCCGCGAGTAGCAGACTCTACCTCGCCCTGCAGCGGCCATTTCCCCGGAGACGCTACGTCGAGCCGCGCCTCGTAAAGGAGGCGTCCAGACGCCCCGGCGGCCACCACCTGACACAACGGCAGCGGCGGTGGCGGCGGCGGCGGGGCATGACGCCGGCGCCTTCGCGACCGACGACGCCTCCGCCGCCGCCGTTGCCTCCTCCGCCGCGCCGCGCCGCCTACTGTCCCCCGGGAGCGGTGCTGATTCGGTTTTATCTCCCCTAAGAACAGCGGCTCTCCGCCAGCTGACTCCCTCTTCTGCCGGTAATTTGCCGCCTAACACAATGTCCGCCGGCTCTATCTCGAGAGCCCCCCACCCCCCACCCCCTGCGGAGGGCCCCGCCCCCACCGCACTCTGCCGCCCTCGCAATCGCCCTCGGAGACGCGGGCACGCGAGGAAGCAGTAAAAGCCAGGAGCACGTCTACACCCGCGTGTTTAGTGATCTCACGTGTGAATTATTTGCTTCTAACTTTTCGTTCACTTTCTTAATCTGTTTGATGATTTTTTTGTCCTTTTAAAATAATTATATTTTATATACCCGTAATGCTAATTTACTTTGTCGGTATTTATTTCACAACTGCTATTTTATCCCAATTTTGTGTCTACTACTCATTTCTTTCTACAATTTTATTTTTAAATACTTCCGTTTTTTCTTATACTTGTTCGCTTCATTCTCTTCCAATTTCTGTACAGAAGCTGATAGAGTGGAACTTTAAATAACTGAAAATGTTGACGTTATTTTACTGCTTTCCTTTCTCCTCTTTCGTGTCTCATTTTGGTTTCTTTGTATTCACAAATCCTATCCTAATTTCATTTCTCTTCTCTTAATCATTTCAACTTCTGCCCTTTAATGTTTTTAAAGACCTTTCTTATTCGAGCGATTACAATCACTTTGCAATAAAGATTCACATCTTTCAAGATCACATTCTCCTCTGTTCCTTTTCACTTGCTCTCTGATTTGACTGGATATCGAACGAGAACCATATATTTTTTGCCTATTTCTAACTCGTCGCCATGATTATAATGCAGTCTCAAATTGAGATTTCTCATTGATCAGACCCTTGGAAAATGTTCAAGTTAATCTTAGATTTTCAAGTAAATCAAATGTCATACATCAGGAACCGCGAACAAACGGTCATTGAGGGTCACGTGCGATGACGCGAGTCGCAGGACTACAACAGATGTTTGGAGCTTTATTGGTGATGGCCAGCATTACGATTCCAAAATACTTTTAGAACGAAGTTGACTGGCAATTGCTCGCGCATTTCCTAGTAGGCGGCGAGAGTCCAGCTGGAGACTATGCATCACAAAATTATCAATACATTTCTAAGCCATAAACGGCTTACATGTTCGTTGTGATCGGGAATAGAAGCAACAAACATAAAAGTGACACTTTGGCACATTTATAGTTGTACCGCTGTTCAGCTATATTTTTCCCGCTATACTTCCAAACTATTCGTACCGGCCACCCTCCAACAGTTCAATGAATGCAGTAAAATGATCATAACAGGAATGTTGTAACACGAACGACATGCCATGGTTTTTCTTTTTCTTCTGTATGGCCAGAAGAACTACCACAATTGTAATTAGTTAATTACAATTGCACAGGGCACAGTTGGCACAGGGCAAGTGCACAATGGGCACAGTTGTGCCCTTGCCAAAATGCAACGAACCTGATTTATATTACTTTCTTAATGATTTCGAACTAAATAACATACAAGTACATGATAAATTTCAATGTTCGTAAACTTACTGTTAGAATTATGTATTATTTTTCGTACAAATAAAATGTAATATAATATGTTAGGGATATTGATAATACTAAATGTAACACGCACGTTATCATGACTTAAAACGTTACTAGTAGTTGATAGATGGTTTGACGAACATGTGCGCTCGAGTCGAATAGTATGCACGCAGCCCCTTTTTGTGGCCAATCACATTTAATATCATACGCGCACGTTTTCTTGAGCCCCGTAATAGCTATCACCACTCCTTCCGAAGATTACTTGAATGCAGGACCAATGATAGCAAAGAGCGTGACGAACTCTGTTAAAAAGAAATGTGTGCTTACATGTAATAGAAACTATTTCACATCCATAAACGAGCTGCAGATTTGATATAATAATCCTTCCCACAAAATGGTCACCCCACCCCCACCACTCCTCTCACTCCTAGCGAAACGAGGGCTCAAGAAAACGTGCGCGGTTAGCCATAACGTCTCCAAGATCCAGACCAATGAGAAGGTTCAATTTGAGGCGGGGAGGTATAAACGGTTACAATTTAGAAATAAGCGTTTCTCCGGCACCTTCACGTCTTCTCGCGGCACGCCCTCCTCGCGGCAGCTCAGCGGTCTGAGAGAGCACTCCGCCCGATGCCCTTTTCGCGCTTGAGGGCGGGAATCCTCTTTGCGGCGGGCGGGCACCGCTTCGCCGCCGCTTAGCACTCGCCATCTTGCGGGGACTTCATTGCCCTTTGAGCGGTAATGTAAAAGACGTGAGTGCGTGAGCAGACTGCCCACCCCGCAGGAGGGGGGCTCTCTTGACGAGGGCAATCTGGGATTCGAACTTGGGGGTTAACGTGGATATCTTGGATCAAGAGGACTTACTCTCGGATTTATTCACGTAATTTGTGACTTAATAAAAGAGTCAATTGCATTAGATTTCTTAAATTTGTTAATTTAGAGATTATTGTGTCGCTAGATATTGTAAAAATACAGTGAAATCGAATGAAAATTTAAGTTGAAATATTTACTAACGAAAACCTAAATAAAGAGGTAATTTTATTCGACGTTCGTATTTCATTTTTACGTTATTATATTTTTCGTGTCTATTAATTCTGGCAGCACAATTGTTATAGTATATAAGTTATAAGAACACGAGCAATCTGTAAAATGGCAATAAAATGAGAAAATAAAACAAATGATATTCCGTTCCGAGAAGAAAGAATACCCCTATAAAATGTCATTTCTACGAATTTGTTTGGGTATGTTCTACGAAATGCCGCATAGTTTTCAGAATTCCAAATTACGTACGAGTGTATATGTATTCATCTGTTTTTGTTGTAATTTATTGGTTTATATAAAACGACCAAAAATGAGTGAAATGATATCTGAATGCTATTTTTATTTTCAACGACCTGACAGGTTTCAATTTTTCATTCACTTTTGTGAATGCACTCGAAGCATATTAATTTTAGACAAAAGATCCTTTGTTTGGATTCAGTGTAATACAAAATAACGGGATCTGGGAGAACGTGATTGCGGTAAAGAGCAATTGAATGTCATGTGATCTCAATGTAACGTTTGCCGCCCTATCACAACGCTGCTTTCAACATGAAGGTGAACAAAAAGGTGAAACGCAAAATAGGCTTTACGCCCATCGATCTGTTAACCAACTTCTACATGCAACACACTCAATGAGTGTAATGAACACGTCCTTTTATCAACATTAACTTACCACGTTTGCCGTTTAAAAATATGTGATAATACAAATATTTTAATGAACACTTATAGTAGTATGTTATGTGCCTTGACCAAAAAGAGACAATATTCTCCTAAATATTAGTCTGAAAATGAAAAGAATATACTACATTGCACTGCCATTGACTTTGAAAAATGTTTGGAAAGTATGTAGAAATATTTTAATTTAGTAATATTAAGTTTAGTAAATTTAGTTAATTCCTTCGAAGATATTAGAGATATATTTCAATAAAGCATAAGTATATATAGCTATGAACTTTAGCCTTACAACACAATCTTTAAATGAAGATGAAGTAGAATTTTCCTCAGTAGAGATATTCCTAAGAAAATGAATTGAAAGAATTTGTTGTTTGAAATAAAGAATTAAAGACACAAGTGGGAATAGCATACAGAAACGTCAGAACTTCAGAAACGTCATACGTTATACGCAGTTTCACCTGTTTTTTGACGTAAAATAAAATAAATAAAAGAAACATTTCCTTCTGTTAGTATTGCTACTCAACAACTACGTATATTTAAAAAAATGTATGACATCGTTTAAAAATTTTCTGTATAAATTGCATTGATAAATAAAAAGTGGATTTACGTTTAGGAGAAGGTTGAGAAATAATTTGAACTTTTGGAATTTTAAAAATCTCAGAGGTTTAATGGAAATCGGTATAATATTTATAAATGCACTTTCCTCTATTCGAGCCTAAAATAATTAAAAATTGTTGCTTCCTCCCCCCAAAAAAGAATTGAAAATGTCATGGGCTCTTTAAATAATGTACCCACCAAAATTAAAATACATTTTAGTATTGTTACTCAACAATTACTCTGATTTAAATAAAGTGCATAGTATTGCTTCAAAATAGATAACTGAATGAAGTTATGCAGACAACATCCAAGCCACAAGAATCATTACGGTTGCAAAAGAGATTGAAATGTTGGAACATATCTTCAAATTTCGAACAGGAAGAATTCACATCGGAAATTAGATAGGCGTAGAACGGGACTGTAGAAAAGTCCTACATATTCACTTGACAGATAATAGGAAACCCACAAACCTCCGTTTCATGTCGTTTAGTATTAAGTATGGAAGACTAATAAGATAAGGGGGATAAACTATCTGGAATAGTAAACTCACAGTGAACCCAGAATTAAACATATTTTTGAAAATTTAATGGAATTCTTTTTAAATTTACTAGCATCTGTACATGTATGCTGAAGGCAAATATGACAAAGAAATCTTACTGTGTACCTTACTTAAAATCGTAATGCACCACCTAATTACAACCACTGTTAATTTATGAAAGGTTACACAATAGATACACTTTGAGTTGACACACTCACAAATCATTGGATTTAAATACACTCTTCAAACTTAAGAACACTCGCTATATTAGATTCCCTAACAACCTCATACTCCCATTCACCTTAACGTCTAACAATCTCACATTCATTTGTTTGAAGAGGGAATGTCGAACCCTTTTAATAGATCAATTACAACACATATAATGAATTTATGCACAAATGACGGCAGATAAGCATTCACTATATTAATTTTATGATTTTATTTCAATTTAGTGCTCATGTAATAAAACTGGTTAATAATATAAAGTAATAAAATATCTGAAGCCCACTATATTTCCTTTAAACTGAAAATTACGAAATTTGTTTGATTGGAAACGAAAACTCTTAGTATTTTCAATATGAAGGCCTTTGTAATTTTCTAAATGTCAGAGATTTTAATGAAAATCGAAACTACACGATAATTTTAAATACCATTTCTTATGCATGAACAAAAAATGTCAAGAAAACATTTTCAGTCATTTTCCAGGAAGTTGGAACTGTCATAAGGGGCTTTGAATAAAGTACACCACCCCCAAATAAAATATTCTAATGTTGACCGGAAAGGTACAACTAGATCTTACTCCTGTCATATTTACCAAGTTTCGGGATCAAAACATATAATCTTACATATTTGTGCGTGACACATCCATTCATCCAATAAATGTGCGCGTGTCCCCGACGGGCATTGGTCGGGTGAGTGTGTGTGTGCGTGCGCGTGTGTGCGTGCGAGTGTATGTGCGGGGAAAAAGCGTAACTGAAACCGTGACTCCGTAAAAAACAAATCGATTTTCAGGTACAAAACTGCATGTATTTCCTCTCCACCAGCACCAATCTTATCCATCTTTGGGGCAACACTAATACACCTTAATCCTGACTTGTGTGAAGTTACAGTCCTTAAACACGGATTTTACGATCGATATTAGGTATCGTATTGCTGAGGTAATACCAATACTTTTCCTCTTTATACTGTAATGTACCGAGGAAAAGTAAAAATATCGGCGTACTACTTACTTGAAAAGGATGTTTTTGAACGAAATAATTGCAATGTAATTTTCAATTTTCAAAAAATTGTATGACATAATACAAGAGAAATTTAATTTATCATTTTTGTTGTTCATAAGTTAGATATCCACATTTTAATATAATGCGTTTTCTGCACAATTTATGCAGATAATTGAACAAGCATTTGTACACATCCAGGAAAATAATAAGCTGTTAATGGGAACTAGCAAGGATCTTGTTAAAACGACTATATTTGTTGCTCATTATCACGTAAAAATTAGCAAACTCTTTCCTAACGGCTCTTGAAAATATTTGCTTCTGGAAGTTTATGCATATTTACACCATGACGTACAAAACCATAAGTTGATTTCACAATGCACTGGTGCTCTAAATGTTCATAAATTCAAATTAATATGGATTCAATTAAACTGGTTAATTTGAGGTATATTCGGTTTATTTTAGTGTATAAATGTTTGATATAATAGCGAAAATTAACTACAATTAAAAAAAATATAGTTTTAAAAGAGTAAAGGCAAGCAACGGATATGCAACCCGCAACACGCAACTGTACGGCAGTGAAGCCCGATTTCTAACCTTTTCCAACAACGCTTCAATTATTCTCGTTATACGGTTTTTGATGAGCAACCAAATCATTAATCTCGATACGTAACCGTATACCGATACCTAACCTTTTCAGTAATATGAGAAAGTATGTCATTGTGCCACCTCTAGTTTAAATTTAGTGTCCGCCTCTTACTTTGATTGGTTGACTGATTGATTAGTGATTCCGAGCGCGTCAACTACAATATAATGTGTCCCGTAAATGTAGTGCATGTGCAAGTGTAGGACCTCGGAAGGTGGCTGTGATCTTCTCCCGCTGGATAGCGAGAACCGGCGCCGACCTACCGTCGGAGAGCGGGGTTTTCCCTAACCAGATATCTCCCACCAGCGGGTTCCGGCCCCAGCCGGAAGAATCTGTAAGCTTCCGACCTGCCTTCTGGAATGTAAGGTAGTGTAGAGCATGTAGTACGTGTATGTAAGGGGTGAGGATGCGACACGGATGAGAAAGAAAAGATCGCGCGTGGTCATTGGGCCGTTTCTTAGGATACTGCCCACGCTTTCGCTTGGTATTGAACGGAGAAACCACAGAAAACTAGCGATTAGAATAGCCGGCCGCTATAATTCTCCTCCAGACAGCGACTGAACAAGATCCAGCTAACTAGTAGCACAAATTCTGTCACAGCCGGGACTCGAACTTAGGACCTAACAGTCAGAGCGGTGACATCAGTTGATGCATTGAGCAACCTCTCCCTTTGCCTCTTACTTGTCAATTACAGAAAGTAATAAAACTGAAATCGTACCTCTTTGGAAACATTGTACGTGGAAAGGCGCGAACCCCTCCGTAAAAAGACGCGCGTGTGTCGCAATGGCCCTCGAAAATCAGCGCGCTGCGCGGCGCGTCGGGGCGTCATGCGACACGCCACGCGAGAAGGGGCGTTCGCAGGCCGCGGGCGGGCAGGCGCAGGCCAGTGCGCGCTGGCCAGTGACGCGCGCGGGCGTCCGTCGCCGCCTAATCCGACGTAAAACGAGTCGCGGCACTCGGCGCAGCGCAATGCGGCGCAATGCGGCGCAAGCGGCAGCTTTCAAAGCGGCGCCGGGGGCGCGCGGACGGCGGGGGGCGGGGAAGGGGGGACGAGCGTAGGGGCGGATGCGTGAGGGCGGACCCAATCCACGCGAGGGGACGGGTTTCGAAGTGGAGGGTAAACAGAAATGGAAGGAATGCTAGTGCGGCTGGGAGAGGTGGTTCAGGGCATCAACTGATGTCACCGCAGTGCTTGTGACCAGGAGGTACTAGGATCGAGTCCCGATAGTCGTGAGATTTTTGACACTATTTGGTCGAATTTAGATGCTGTCTGGAGGAGAATTCTAGCGACCGGCTGCTCTTATCGGTAGTTTTCCGTATTTTCTTCTATTAATACCTGACGAATGTCGTAGCAGTACCCTAACAAACGGACCACGGACCGCGCGCGATCTTTCCTTCCTCTTCCTTGTCCTATCCTACTCCTTACTTACATTCATTACACTATCACAGATGCCGGGATATCAGTCGGGGACTTAGAACTTGTCGCGGTTGGGCGGGGTGCCCCGCTGGTGGGGATACCTGGTTGGGGAAAACCCTGCTAGTCGTTGGTAGGTCGGCGCCGGGCTTCACCATCCAGGGGGGGAAGTTTACCGCCTCCTGATAAAATAATACACTACACTTACGGGATTGGTGATCTTAGCCGATGAGGTGCTCGGAATCACTAATCAACCACTAATCAATCAATAAAAAATTCCAGTGAGATAAAGGATGGAGCTTTGTGCGGGAAAATGAAGATTGTACAGGTGCGTGTCGTTATGTGCACGACGTGGTGAGACAATTATAAAGTAAGAAGTAAGGTGGCGTAATCGTAAGTTAAATCGGAGATTAAAGTGAGAAATTGAGGTGGAAGTAGGCCTTTGTCATTGGATATCTGATGCAATTAAACTTATATTGGTCTCAGAGCGTGCAATTTGGTGGCACAGAACAATGAGCTAGGAATATTAGAAGGAAGGCAAGAAATGCAACAGAACAATAGTTTAGCAGATAATCGGTAGAGGCCCCAGGTCCTACGCTATTAATTAAGATTTTAAAAAAATTGAGCGAAGAAAATAAAATTAACCTGATAAATTATTTTTATGAATGTTACATATTTCTACTCAGTTAAACCATACAATTTGTTTGGAAAACCATTTAATCAATTATCAATTATTTTTTCCTTTCTAAACGCATTAAAAAAATAGGATTTCACATTATTTTCAGCTAAAATATATTTTTGTCACTGGCATAATTCCTTAAAAATAAATATCTCCAATAGTAAATCACAAAAAATATAGTTGTTTGTAATTGCTATCCGTGAGTGGTCATATGAAATCATTCGATGTGGGTGAACGCGGTTCAAGTGCTTAATTTAAAGTCCCTTTTCATGGGCCTCCGCGCTACACGATCTCCCCAACTCGCGACCCCCCCTCCCCGTCTCCACCCCCTCCCCTTAGGCTGCCCACGCACGAGCGTATTACAGCCCTATCACCGGTGATAAGCCGCTCTGCCGAGATATCGGGCAACTCGTCAGTCTTTTTCAGCTCTTCTGGCTTGGGAGCAGGATTTATGGCGGTTTACCGACAGAGCGGTCGGTAATACTGTGCGCGTCCACTGTGTACGTAAGCCAGCTAGAGTTTCGCCGCGGCTGCTCCTGCAAGACGAGTTCGGGAATATAAACTCTGCATGTGCACTCGTGGCATTGTTCTCCTTTTATTTCGCAAAAAAGAAAAAAAATTAAACGGGCTTTACAAATCTTTTGAGAGATTTCTATAGAATATCCTGGAGGCAGATTTCCTTTTCTGACGTCCATCTCTGACATCTTGTTTGTTTTGACGTAAAGACAGATAAACCTAACCAATTGACTCGATTAACTCACACACTTGTACGTCTTTTACCAAATTTTCGAACATACATTAAAATGAAACATTTGAAGCAGTAATTTTCTGCACAAAACTTCGCAAAAGTCTTTTTACAACAGTACCTTACAGAATTCGATGCAAATAAACAAGAAATTCTGCATTACGCTGACGAATAACCTGTTTCCTTCTGTTGTTTTTTTCGTCTTTTTGATTCTTCTTTTCTATGTCGCTTAGCAAAATGAATAAATTGTTATTTTCACTTTGAATGTCTTTCTGAAGTCAGTGGGTACATCCGTAAGACGATGTACAATGAAAAAATGTGGAATTGCTCTGAGAAATAAAGATGTCTCCCCCGTTTGTGGTGATTTATTTCTGTGAAGTGTTCTTGACGACTGAATGGGGAAGAGTAATTACTCACGGACTTCAGTGAAGGACTGTATATTTTCGTGCCTTAAAGTGCTGGGCGGTATATCATTTCGAAAGTTGGACAGGGAATGTCGACTTCTCTCACCAGATGCTTTGTGTTCCGACCCAGCAGGGGATATTTATGAACTACAGAAGAAGGTTTCTGATGACGAAAGAGATTTCTTTTAATGCGAAAATGATTATACGTTGCTTTTGGAATTAAAGAGTCGGAGTTACGTTTGTGTTTACTCCTCCTTTTTGTCGGTAGAAATGCTTTGACTACTTTTTACTACAATACTATTACTTTTTTATTGCACATACTACATTGTTGGCTTTGACTACTTTTTACTACAATACTAATAAAGAATGAATTAGAGTGAAATTTCATATTAAAGCTCATTGAAAACTTGGTTAACATTGCATTCGAAATTCGTTTTATCATTTTGCATGTCTTCATATTCATGCCTACAATGTATTAAAATTCTTTCGTTTTTCAGACAAGTTATAAAGGCATTACTGAAATGAATTTTAAAACAAGTAAACTCATTATTCATAATTTATTTAATTACCACAAATCGTAATAATCTGTAGATTAATTTGAAATTTAAAAGATATTAATATAATTAGAAGTTTATTTTCAGTTTCTTCATGGAAATTCACTATTAACAAATTATGGGAAAAAGAATTCCCAAACCGTCATTATACTTTTCAATTTCGTTTTGTGATTTCCATTGATCTCTAAAGGAGAAGTAAATACATATTGCACTTTAAAGTAAACGTGGTCATATTATAGATAACCCAGCCCTGCTTCCAAATGGAGACATAATAAAAAAATGAAGCTATTTTGGGCTGCAATCCAAACCGTATGACGTTTTTATGCCCCTCGTTGGCCCCTTTCACTCCTCGACGTGACGTGACGTGACGTGACGTGACGCCGCGGCGCCGGCGACAGCAGCGATCACGCGATTCCTTTGCCAGGCCTCCGACTCCGGCGGCGGCGGGCGTCGCGAATCACAGTCGTCGTGACGCCGCATTGTGCGTCCGAGAAGGCAACGCCCCATCCTCCCCTTCCTCCCCCATCTACTCAATGAGCTGCACAAGCGCTGGCCCCACCACTGCCGCCCCTCCACCGTCATCACCATCTACACCGCCCCCGCCATCGCCGCCCCCACCGCCCGTCCGCCACCACCCCCGCGCTCCCCCGCCACGACCCTCCACCGTCATCACCATCTACACCGCCGCCATCGCCGCCCCCGCCGCCCTCGCCGACACCGCCCCCCGCCGCCGCCACCCCCAACCCCCGCCCCCACCACCCCCGCCTTCCTGCCGCCATCGCCGCCACCGCCACCACCGCCACCACCGCCACCACCGCCGCCACCGCCAGCGCCCCGCCAGCACGCCAAAGGGCTGGCGGGCGGTGGGGGTGGGTTGGGGGTGGACGACGTTACTTAACCGCCTTTCCTGAGTGTGCACAGTCGCCGGTCGAAGAGCGGAGGGGGCGGGGCGGGGCGGGGCAGGCGCTGAGGCATTGAAGAGCGCGACAGCTCCCTGTTTCCAAAGCTATCAGGCGCCACGCGCGCGCGAGAGACGCGGGGGCCGGGCGCTGGCATTTGAAGCAAATGTGAAAGGTTGCGGAAGACACTGGCCACGCACTGCAAGGGGCCTATCGACGAAGGAGACCCCGCGCCCGCCGCTGAGCTGCGCTCTTCTCCGGGCGAAGGCTCGCGCGGTTGCTATGCTGCGAACGCGTTCCAAGAAGGCTGGCAAAAGCCAGCCACCAGGACACGGTGTCTGACTCTGCCCAAAAGCGCAGTGTCTGACTCTGCCCAAAAGTCAGACACCGTGTCCTGATAGGCGTCGCTAACTGTAAAAAACGAGCTGTAAAATATTCCTCCGTTTATCACTTAACTCTAGCTCTACCAAGCATGGGAAAAAAGTGCCTATTAGTTCGTTTCTAAAACAAGAGGTGCTTTAAATGGATTGTGATATTTTTTTTATTTTTATTCTATTTGTCAATAACACCTAATTCTGCATTATAACATTTAAATCTGCACAGTAACCTTAAAGATTTTTTTAAAGAATATGCGATACTTTCGTGCATGTTCAATTTTTGTTCAATTGTTGGTGAAACTTGTGACAAAAATATATGAAGGCTACTGATTATGGCAATACTGTAGTGGTCGTCATCCATTGTCGAAGCAATACAGTGCAGCTGTATGTACTTATGGGTTATATTTAACCTCTACGTGTTGTTGAATAGGATTAGGATGACTACTAGTGGTTTAAATGAAGAAGTTATTGAAGTGATAATGGACATTGAAACTAAACAATGCACAACAAGATTATTCAACCCTTATTTTATTTATCTTAATGTTATGTAACAATGTGTACTTAATAAAATCGTTCTAATTATATTATAAATTATTCATATGTGCAAGATAAATATCTCTAATTACAATATTGTAGTCGAAATAGGGAGTTAAACACATGGGCACTTTTTGCCCATGGTTTGTAAAGCACGTTACCAAAAATAACTTGGTAATGCTAGGGTTAAGTGTTTAGATTGGTGTGACTCAAGCACTAGTCAGTAGTTCCCTCTTTTCTCTTGGCTACAACTTAAACTTCTGTCCTAAATGAATGTAAATACAATGAGGACTTCTCACATATTGACGTAAAGTGAAGCGGAGGACGATAGGCTTTGCTTAACCTTTATTTAAATTTCCCCTCCTAAAATAATGCTACTGTGATACAGTCAAATGTCTATCTCAAAAACAATTCTTAGAAATCAAAAATCTGTAACATTACAAAAGCAACACTATTTGTTTTTATAATAAAGAAGGCAAATAATTGATAGAAAGTGTAGTTAACAGTAGTTAACCGTAGCCACCAGAAGACACTAAACGATGAATCTCTCTTCCTCAAGCGATTACTGTCTCTGACGTTTGTATTCTCCTGCAATTATTTAACGGCTTAGCCTCTCTGCGCGGGTCTTTCCTCGGACTGCAGCTCTCTTCTCTTGAGCTTCCCCTCCGACTTTGTTCAGTAGAGGTTTAACGACTACGGAGTGTTATTTTTTAACGATCTGTTTGTGAGAGAAAAAAGCATTGCCTCTTAAAGTTTAAAGGTATAAAGTTACGTAACCTCGAGGATTTTCTGAAAAGAAATATTACATACACGCGCTTAGCACCTAAAAATGAATGTCTAAAGATACATTTAGTTTTAGAGTAAGGAAGTTTCAGCATTTTCAAAACGAAATATGCAGGGCAATGTTGGATAATTTCAAATATATGCAATTAATTATTATATATGCAATTTTGTATTAAAATGAGTAGGACTCGTTAAGTTTTGTAATTACATTTTCGTGTATATAGTTAAATTATTCAATGATGCAATTCCATTGTTAAAAAATGTTCGCAAAGTAAATTTTAGAATATTTCAATGACTATTTGTTTGATAGATTCATTATTAATTACACAGGTCTACAAAAATATGTCCCTTTTTTAGATCCAATAACTTATTTTATATATTTAAAGAGCAAGTATCACAGAAATGGCTTTCATTTTCCCGTATCACATCAGGTTTAAGAAAAATTTACCTTTAAAAATCTTTACAGTATCTTTAACTTGAAAATCTGAAAATATTGTTTGATCGACACATAAATCACAACTGAAATACAGTGTACTTTGTATTATTTTTTTATAACAGAGTTAAGAAAATGAAAATTAAACACATTAACGTAAGGTTATTGCTGTTACTGTTACACTTTACTGCTAAAATTACTGTTTATTTCACGCGTTTGAGCCGTCAATAGAGCCGTTGTCGCTTAGACAAAATGCTTATTGTTCCATTTGTTCTCTTGTACACTCTAGTAAGATCATCTAGTTGCAGTATCTAACAGTAGTTAGCTATCATTGATGTATTCCATCGCCCTTGGTAATGCCTTTCAATGACTTTAATATCTTGGTGAAACCTCTCACCCCATTCTTCACTCACTTCTCCCAGGTTTCCTAGAAAGCAGTCTAAATGGGAGTGAAGGAAGTGCAGTTTCAGACTCACGTTACATCCTATGGCTTCATATTTTACAGCATATTTTTTACATAATATTCATGTTTTGGATCTTTATAATTTCCCAAGAACTTATGAACTACTTCTTTGAAGCCAATTCAAGCTTCTCCTTTCTGGAGGTGTCATACATGCTTCAAAATGTGTATCTTTAGCTAGTTCTCGGACCTGCGGCCCTACAAAGATACCTTCTTTGGCTTTTCATTCTGAGAGGGTGGGGAATTTGTTGGTTATATACTTAAAACAACTTCCACTCACATCCAGTACCTTAGTAAATTGCTTAATTAATTCAAATTTAATGTGAAAATGAGGTAACAGAATTTTGTCAAGATATGCTAAGTTGTTTTTATAATGTTCTTGGAACCTGTAATCACTGTGTTTCTTTTATGTCATTCTCGTATTGTCCAATCATTCTTTTTATATCGGCCGTCTCATTCACAGTTACATGGGTACATGGTGTGTCCCTGTTATTGTCCTGACAACATACACAAAAGCTTTAAATCACCGCAGATCATCCATTTATATTTATCATATATATGTATACGAGTAGCAATTTAAGATTGTCATATGTCTCCTTAAGATGGACGGAATGTGTGACTGGTACAGATGCTAAAGTGTTACCAATGTGTAGCAACACACCTTTTAAACGTCTTTAGCTTGAATCAATGAAAAAGCTCCATTAATCTGTTTTATACTCTCCTCCTAACGTATGTATGAGGTTTGGAATGTGAGTGCAATGTACTAAGGAGTTTTGCTGATTAAAAAACCATTCTACATTTTTCTCTCTCTATCTGCAAACTGTAACATACGTTCCTGGAGCTAGAAGATTGTTGTCTTTCAGACGTGAAGCTAAAAACTTCAGACGCATCCTTTGAGAGATTTCAATGTCTGACCAAATCGTTCTGTTCTGTTTGTGTTAAAGATTTGTGTTTGTGTTCGGTGCTTGTCCAATGAGATTCTTCAGGTGACTCGCCTGGCTGGTCCTCTTGAATCAGAATCCAGTACTACGAGGTTCGAAGGAGGTTCTGGGATAGGAATGTCATTGCCGTGGGGTACTGGCCTTCCAGTAGATTCCAAATGAGGATAAATCATTCCGTGTCTGTTCTCGTTTCCATGTTTCCATGTTGTTATGTACATTATCGTTTCCATGTTGTCGCGGCAGGAAGTATTATTCCGAAGGACAACATGGATAAGAGCCAAAATGTATTGCTTATTTATCCTTGAAAATAGATTTTATTACATGGGAGCTTTTTTTCTGTTTTCAAAATTTAAGTAGTATATGACTTAGTGTAGGGATCACAGAATTTTGAAGATGTGCACACAATTCACTTTTCCCCATAGCACGTCATACTTAGTTTTAACTGTTTTTTTGACGTAAAATAAATAAATAAATAAATTCTTTGTATTGAATCCTGTACTTTGCAAATACAAAAATAGCAGTCGTCTTGATGGTTCTTTGGCTCGCGCCACACCATAGGAACTCCAAAACTCAGTGCCCCTTCGACCTGTTTCTTAACTCTGTAATACAAACACTGCACACTTTATGAGGGGGCCATGTCTTATTCTGATCCCCCAGTTAGTAATGGTAAATTTTACCAAAACATCGATATGTCGATGTTTTGATACATCGCTAAAGGGTTTTCGATGTCGATGGGAACATCGATATTTTAATTATAGGGTAATAAACAAGCTATTTTCCTATCCATTTTTAATTTCAGAACGTAAAAGGGATATATTTTATTGTTTGGTTACCAGCATGTTAGTAGTACGTAAAAACTAATATCGAATGTAAAGAATAAAATTATCAATAAAGAACATCGTGTTTTGCTATCGATTTGCCATCCCTACCCCGAGTGTCAATCCAACATAATCGTTATAAACTCTTTTAACAAAAAGGGTTATATTCTGTCTCTGTTTTGGAATCATAAAACGTCAACAAATGTAACAAAATTTGTTTGGGCCATTCATACATACTTTCTTCTTTGCATGGTTATAGCACAACAAATATGAGTATTTAAACAAACGAACTAGTTCTTCGAAACACTGCTTGAGATGCATTCGAATGTCTTAGTCAACACTGGTTGATTTATGTTTGCGTAGTGTCAGCTATTATAAGTATGGAGCTATGATGAACATGTATTCATAGGTATAAGAACACTGTAACGTGGTGCCAATTGGCCGTGTTCTGTTTCAGAATCATGAAAAATGAATTGACTTAATCAACTGACTAACACGAATAATATATATTTGCGTTTCTAACTCATTGAAGATAATGCATATATTTTCAATATCATTTTGATCACAATGACTGAAATTATTAAAAATTCTGATGTGATAGAACTAATGTAAGGGCATTAATGGATTCAGGTGACCAACTGAGTATAAAACAAGTGTCAAAATCAAAAAAAGGAAAATCCATGTTGACTTGTGTTATCGACTGAGATTTGTATCTATAATCATATCAGTTTATCAGTTCAGAAATGTAACTACTAAGTATGTTTAAATTAAAAAGTGTTTTATGAACTATTTCGATATAATATTTTTGTGTAATTATTGAGAAGGAATGACATTATAGAATCATGTGTTTGAAACGCATTTAATGATTTCGCCTGGTGGTAGCAGGATGTTGCTTTCTGGATGTTGGGAGTCATCTGGTACACGCAATATCCATGCATGCCAGACGGCGACAGACTAAGAGAAGGGCGCATATCTCTGATGTTTAGACTTTTTATGACTCTCTTTATTACCGAAATTTTGGATTATGCAAATAAGTGTACCCTACCACAACAGTAGTTTACTCCGCTCACAATAACACTGGCAGGATTCTCCAGTATCAAGGCTTTTACACCGAAGTCATTATTTCTAGGAAGTACTACTGAACGCTGTATTCATGGTTATAAAATCTTGAGACCAAATGCGGAAGTAACGAGGGTTCTTGCAGTCGAACTTCGCAGAATGTGAGAAGTTCAGATGGGAAATGTTAACGAGGGAAAATTGTGGCCTAAAAGTTGTTCTAATACATGATGTTCATAGAAAGAGAGGAAAAATATTAGTTAATGCCTACCTCAAAACACTATTTAGTAAACAGAGCACTACGGAGGGTGTTAGGAAGAATGTCAGTATATAAAATAATTTATTGTATATCTTTTTGTAATGTATCCCAGATTTCTAATATTTCATTATTTTTTCATTAATGTGAAAAATGTTATAACTTATATATGTACCAATATTCCTGTCACTGTGAAGAATTTTTATAAGCAGTAAAATTAATTTACTATATAATTTTCATCTCATTCGCTGACCTCCATCGCGTACTTCACATCTGTTATAATCTTATTACCCAACATTCGGTTACAATGAGAGGTTTTACTTTTCAAAATTTTCATTATGATAAAGTTCAGAAAAAAAATCTATTTCTATTCCTCGAATCTCGATTTACTCTGCACTAGAACAATAGATGAGTAATACGGGCGGAAACTGCTTCCGGACATGGTGATCGCAACAGCTTGAACCTTTACTCAACTCCACTTCGCGAATTTTCATCCTATAAAAATACATTATTTTGAATGAGATATCAAATGCAAAACACGCCTGTCACGGAGAGCTAAAGAATGATAACCTGATATTAAAAGTACCAAATTAGAAAGCACTAGTAAGTCAGTACTTCACGCACATTTCAGCCCAACGAATACAAGTATCGAACACAACTTATGTAGAATTGAATAGTCTTTTATATACTTCACTTTTAACTTTTGTTGTTTTTATATGCTTTACTTTTAAAACTAATTCTTGACAATTATATTAATTTTAATACTTTTGGCGGAAATTTTCGAGAATTTCATAATGATGTCTCTCTGAAGAAAATATACACATTATTTATATTGCGTAAGAGTATTTCTTACACTATCTCCTTAAAATGTATTTAATAATATTCGCGATAATATCCGATGTACTGGACCAATATCGATGAAACTCTTGTGCTAGCTTCCTTTGTCGGTCGGAAGGATAGGCTACAATTTACAACAATAAACCTTAATATATTTACAAAATAATTACTTTTCTGGACTTTTTGCGCCTAGTAATACCTTATATACCTTATACCTTCAAAAGTGTATCAATGTGCAAACGTTTAGATGCGCGCCACCAAATTATGACGACTGAGATTTACAATTGAGTTCATCATTGCACAGAATTGCGTATTTAGAGGACTGTTTATTTTCACTATCGATTCACACCGGAAATAGTTCTGAGGTTTTCTCCGCTCTATTTATAAAAGTAACTTGGATATTGAATTTAATTACCTATGGCGTGAGTGTATTAAGTGTGCAAGAGACGAAGTGTTTGGAAGAGATCATTTTCTGATGGATATGGTTAATATTGTCTTAAAAATGGATGAATGCATACATGTTTAGTTGTAGTAAATTAAGCAAAATTATTATGTATTTGCGAGTCGGACGAGTGACAGTGCGAGCGAAAACGTATTATGAATGATTTACGTGATATGTTAAAACTGACAGGTAGATGCATTTTTGTAGAGAAGTGTATTATTATGTTGGATAGTGAAAGCATATCTTTGTGTGTTGAAGGAATAATTAAATTGATGAAAGTTCGGCAAAAATATAATTTATAGTAACATGGCTGTATAATTAAAATAAAACGGTATTGGTAAAGGTATTTAAAAGAATTGAATATGTGACAACGCTGGTTTTCAAGGTTGTTGAAAACAGTACAAAAGGTTATTTTAGATAATAGAAAAAGTTTTGTCAAGGCTGAGATCTCGGATTTTTGGTTATATTATAATTGTCTAAGTGGTTAATGGCTTCTTTCCGTCCCTATTACTCATCAGTCACACTCCTCGTCAGTATCTTTTTATCTAAGATCCTAAAACTCGTGCTCGAATTCAATTACAATTACTTTCATTATTTGTAGACGTCAATTGCCGAGGCAAGATCAATTTAAAACTTTTATTTATAAATACTTTAGAAAAAAATATGAAAAAGAGTATGTTTTATAATGTGGCAATTGATTGAAAGTATTGATATAATATATAAAATCCCATAAAAAATATACGTAAATACATATATTTTATTTTTGTACAGATTTATTATTTTCAGTTGTAAAGTGGAAGAAGTTTGGGGACGGGCACCCAATGAGAAAAAACATATTTGTTTTAGTGAGAAATTGTTTTAGAGTACGGAAGACTAGGTATTTCCAGATTGGAGCAAGGCAGAGAGAGGCGGGGTAGAGCGGAGGGTATATACTATAGAATAGATAAAAGTAGGTTCCGACATAGGGCAGGAGTAGATGGAATTCCGCTTTCTGTTTAATAAAAAATATATATTAATATATTACATTTTGGGGGACTTTGTATTTCTTTTATAAAGTAGTGCCAGTACTGGGTGATCCTACACTTAATAAACCCCAAACGCCTGTACAGTAAACATGAACTTGATGCAAAGCCTTCGCAAAGCGCACGTCATCTCAGCATGATGGATCACTTGGAGTGAAATATGTTATTGAAAGTATTGAACCCTTCAGCGCACTTCAAACATCAATAAATCAACCTATCTTCTGCGAAGTGTTGCACTGATAAATACAAATATAATGTGATAAACTTCTGGAAGAAACGGGAGATGCAGTTCATTTATTAAACTACCAGAAGTCATGAGTGGATGAAGGAGTATGAATTTCAAGAAGTATGAAAAAAATTATTTTAGAGCATTGTGAAGAAATGTTTTTATTCTTAGCACCGTTTAAAAGTTAAAAGTAAAGTTAAAAGTATGTGATATCTAATACAGATATATTTTTTTTTATTTTTGGACACATGAAAAGACAGAATTTACTCCTATATGTTAAGTTTTATCTTGTGTTTTGAAGTATCATATTCAATAAATTATCATCACTATATTTCAGTGTTACGAGACTGTTTCTCATAAAGAGACGAATCATAGAATTTGTAAAATACTATTTAATATAGACTTTTAACTATATCTCGTCAAAATGAATTTGTCCACTATTTGAAACAGTGATAGCTTGCTTTATGGTTCGCATGTCAAATTATCTCATTGCGGCAAATCGCATATTAGTACCGTATCACTGCATCAAATAAAACACTTTTATAACGTGAATATCATTAGCTGAACATTGCGAATTGCATTTGTAAGGTCTTAAAAGACTCTGTATTTGAAAGAAAAACTGTGTTTGTGGAAATAATAAACGCCCCCCCCCTCTCATGGGAACGTACGATTATTTTCCTTTGAAGTAAATTAATACAACTATTAATTCGTAGTAAATTAATTATTTTATTTATATTGCTATTGTGTCAACATTGTCTAAGTTTTCCTCATTTTTAAAGATGCCTTTAGCGATTTTCGTTTGTTTATTAGTTGGCATGAAAAGTCTAGCAAACCAGACTTGCTTAAAAAATGAAATTCCTGGAATGGATGTTTTTATGACTGAAAGATCCACTAGCATTTCAACGAAGCATTAGTTCTTAGTTACCATATTTTTTAGGTAAATAAATTTGAGCCATTTTGATTACTATTGGAACATGGCCCTACTTGGCACGTGTTCTACCGAAGTAACTGACTACACATATCTGCTTTTCCCCTATTTGCTGTCTTGAAACATCTCTTCTTTAATATCGTTTGTTCTACTTTCCTTCAATTTATCTTCTCCCTCTTTTCCATCCTGTACTCTGCTTTTCCTTCCTGCCTTTCCGGACGAAAGCTTTTTCAAAATGTCTCCATTCACTTTTATCTTTACACATGTCCTCACTTTCGCACGCCCGTTCCTCGAACGTGTTTATTCAGATTCTTGCTCGATTCCCCGTTGCGCATTTTTCTTATCAAATACTTTCTCCTCGACGTTTTCCGCGGAGGATCGGTACTCACATCTTTACGCTCTCCCCCTCGCAGACGCTTCTACAAACTTCTTGTGCCTGCTGGCTTCACAGAAACCGCCCCCGCCCGGATCTCCACTCCGCCGCCGCCGCCCGTTCCGCCCGCGTCGCCATCACTCTTCGCCTACGCCGCGCCCCGCCCCCTTTTGCGGGCGCCGTCATTGTTTCCGGATAAGCTGAGGGCGTGTGCCGGCGCAGTATCGGAAATCGCTTTGGAAGCCGCGGAAGGCGCACTAAAAGTCTATGGACCTGTTGAGTCCCTGAATCGCAATGGCGGGGTGCGTAGGCAATTTGCCGCCGCCGCCGCCGCCACCGCCACCGTTGCCTCCGGAGGACTCCATCGAGCGCCACCACCGCGCTGTCTTGCGGGGCTGTGGCTCTTAGCACATGAGCCCTCTATTGTTTAATTTTTTTAAAATGTATTATTTCTGGTTGTTCAAATACAAATAATGTTAAATAACATTATTTCGCAGAGGACAAAGTCCTATATGTGAACCTGCAGTGACTAAACATAGATTGGTAGTCTAAAAATTATTGTTCATTATTATGAAAAGAAAAGAAAGAAAAAAATATGAGTATATTTTTTATAAATATTAATTTATTAAATGAAACTAACCAACGTCAAGCTTGGTCACTGTATAGGTTGATAATATGACCTTACAATTTCTTAATCTAGTTGGATAATCCAACTTCTGAGTCGCTTTCTATTCTTTGGTTTGGTCATATCATAGCTGTTCAGTCTAGTATTCAATGAATTGAATACTTTATGGCTTATGTGGTACCGACTTGTCCCACTAATTTGCTTATTAATTATAGTATTTGGAATGATGTTTGTGTTCCTCTTTGTTGAAACTAACATGGTGTACTTATCATGTAAGAACTAAAAAGTTGTGGAGTAAAACTGATGAATGTAGATGATAAAGAACTAAGACATTTCGTGGTCAGCAAAATATTATAGATACATTTGAAAAAATATTTTTCAAAATAACAATTTATTATAAAAATGCAGCCCCGTACTAAAACTCGTTATTGACTATCTTCTCCACATTTCTATTTACTCCCTGAACTTCCTGCCAGTCACAGTACTGCACAGATACAAGATACAGTTTCTCGTAACGATACAGTCTCACGTAATACATGATGCTCGAGTATGTATCCTATTTTTCGTGCTTGTGATTCTCATTTATTCATATTTGTTTATTTAATATAATTGCATATTTTAATTATATTTATTTCCTATTTTCTACTCTGTAGAGCCACTCAAGGTCGGATAACATTCTCAAATCATGTATATAGCTAATAATTTTTAATATAATTTTTTTAATATACTTTGTAGTTGTTACTTCCTCGATCCTGAATTACCACAATAATAGATTACCACAATACTTCTGCTGCCACAAGATATATATTATTTCCTTGGAATAGCATAAAACACTCTTTTAATTAATTATTTTAAATTTTTTTCCCTCATCAATTGCCATTTATTACTGAGTTTTGATTTTTAGCTTCAATATTTTTTGTTTCATTTTTATTTTCTTTCATTTTGACAAGTTTTTCAATTTCGTCGTTTCTTTTCATTCATGTGTTACTATTTATTATTCTCAAGAGCAATAAACCTTGTTCTATTTGTTTTTGGTCATCAATATTTAATATCTTCCCACATATCACCGCCTCTCCTACAATTTTAAAATATTAAATTTTTTTTCCATTCTCAAAAGGAGACAATAGTTTATAACCTTTCTCGATTTTTGTTGCGTCCATATTCCTACATTCCATTTTCTGAAATTTACCATCTCTTCCATTCTCATCGATTTCACTGTTTTTAAAATATATTTACATATTTCGTCTTTTTCAACTGATATTTTCTTCTCCTTAGCTCCTTCTTTATACTTTTCATCATTCCCGCGAAATTCGTTTATATCTCAATGTCTTACTCTGTCTTCCGATCTCAAATTTTGCCATCTCTTTCTTCAGCGAATGGGCGTTCCCTGAAGAGCACTGCGTACAGAATTCTTAAACTTGCGCATTCGGAGAAATCCAGACGGATGAAATATGCATGCAGGTCTTTCAGAATGAAAAAGTATCTCCTCAAATGAAACGGAGTGCAGTCGCAGCATATCGAATTTCCGAGATCTGGATAAGAATTCGATGGAGAGATGGAGATTCTTCCTTGCGTGGAGGGACGTCACGTGCAACCCCACGCAGATGAGACAAGAGCCTGACTCTTCCAAGCCATTTGCAGCGATTTGCATCAACGTTTTACGCAAGCTAATGCATGCCATCCTTTTCTAGATAATCGAAAGTATCTGAAAGCACATTCCAAATGATAATTTAATGTACTACATAATGTATGTATGAATTCGGCATTTCAGGGTCAGATTAATCCGACTTTTGCCAGCTAGCAGTGGTCCTGGGCTCGGTTTTCCTTATCAACGTCTGGGGGGTAAGTGAGACATGATGATAGCATGAAATATTCGAATCACCGTATCTAATTACTTCGCCTGCTTGGGATTTTTCTTTTGTCTCACAGCTACAGAAACTGAGACAATTTATGTTAGAAAGGTACAGATTAATTTTTCCCCGGCTGGAAATCGAACTTGGGACTCTCTCATAGAAGGCTTTGTCTGCTAACGCTGTTCATGGGTCACTCAAAAGGTTTTTACATCTTACTAAGTTAAAATAGATAATATTCTTCCCTTTTGATCAATTCTCGAATACACTTGAATATTTGAGTAAATAAATATATAATAATAGATTTTTATCGGTTTCGTTGGCTATTCTCAGTATCGCAAATATTTAGTAATAAAGAAAAACGGTCTTTATTAATAAAGAATAAGTTTTAACAATAACCTTCCCCTCTCTAATTCCTCGTAACTGTAACTTATTTACGTCAAGGCATAGCTAATCTAGCTATAATTGGAAACCAGTAGTGAGATAAAATATCGATAATGACAATGCATTTGCATCACACAAAATATATTTAATGTGAAGAAACTTTTTCATTTATAACGTGCGCCAAAGCATTGTATTGATGTATGACTTCCATGCATAAACACATAGTGGTTCCCACAAATCGAATATTTTCGACACATCAAACATTCATGCCGCTGGTGTGTTAATCACAGATCGAATGTGGCTTCATTACAAACCACAAGCGGACTGCACGCAAATACTACTTTACACTGGGTTATTGAGTGTTACAGTTTTACTTTGTCGCGAGGTGCTCTCTCGATATTACGTAATATTTGCGGTTGGAAGTGAGTGGTGGAGCGGGGCAGAGCGCATTTCATGAATGCAAATAGCTTCCGTGGAGTATCGCTTTCACATTAAACTTTATCACGATTTTACCGCCTCTTTCAGCAAAACCACGTGTTGCACTTGCTTGCCATTCACAATTTGAACACATGATATTTTGTATTGCTTTCTCATTCAACTGAGCAGTTTTTGAAGTATAAAATGCTTATTTTAGATTCAATTCGTAAATACATTAAATTCGCTTATACATTAAATCAGCGTCTAAAATCTTATTGTTTTATTGCACTCATTTATCTTTATTTGATAAATACCTAATATTCACTCTATGTGTTCACTTTCGACACATTTAACCCTGATGGGATGATTGATGGCGTACATTCATTTAAATCTTTTAAATCGTGAATTTAAGAAAATAGTTCCCTATTTAAATTATATTTATTTGTGTTAATATTCTGGTTTATCCCATTAACAAACTTATTTCTCTTTGGTTCTTATCAACAGCATATGCGTTGTTAGTAACTCATTCAATTAACAGGTCTCTAGTTATTACTGAAATCAATACTAAAACATGAAGCACAGGTCCCTTCAGACAAAGAAAGGGTGAGAAAAGTGTGAGAATTGTCTCATTACAAGGACCAAAGGAATCCCCCTTCTAGGAGAATTGATTCTCTACATACTTTGTCGGATAAAACGGTTTTTTACTGTTATATAGTGATAAGAATAGAATGTGTTAAGAATAAATTACAACTTCTGCAATATATATTCGATGGTTGGTTAATACATCTAATAGTCCTAAAACGTAGAGAATCATATCTCTAGTACTCACAAATATCGAAGAATTTCGTACGAAAAAATAAATCAATTGTCAAAACATATTTCAGAAATCTTTTTTGTGAAATTTCCTAACATGTTTGGATATGTTTGGTAAATTCCATGGTCGTCAAAAACTATTTTCAGAGTTTCTACACAACTGCAAAGATTTTTTTATGTTATATACAATTTCAATCTTAACAAACCCTATACTGCACCTTTTTGGATTCCAAACAACAGTAAATAAGTGAAGGAAACTGCTGCAGACTACATTTTTCGAACGTGAATATTCGGTGCGGACGAAACAGTGATGCAAATACTTCACAGAATTGGCGCGGACAGCAGGAAGTTACCCCGTTTTGGACGTGCATCGCACAGGAGCGATTCGAAATGAACGTAACGAGTGTGGCTGGGAGTTGGCGACGCCCTTGTGCAAAGGCTGCACTCCAGTGGGCACGCAATGGCTTCGATTGCCCCTCGTTGATTGAGACAAAGGGCCCGCTTTGTCCTCATCATCTATGGCCCCGGGCAGCGCTTCCGAAAGAACTCGTCTCATATGTTACTGCGAAGTGGAGGGGCGGCCGGCTCCAGGGACCGTTCAGTGCTCGCCTATAACGCGCACCGGGCACAAAGGGCGGCGATCACAGTGGGAAATTAAGTGCTGGAATTTCCAAATCGATTAATGTGTTGGAGTTTTTTAGTTAAAATTATTGGTTCATTATTAATTAATGTCACGAGAATGATATCTTATGAAGGTGTATTAAAACGTTCGGTGCATCATTTATTACTAGAGACAGTATTTGCATGCACCATCAAATGATAAAATATGCATACAAACATGCACTATTAAATAACCATTGACGATGCAGGGAAAATTTAAGAAAATATGCAGTATCAAATTTTAGTTTAGTGAACTTTTAGTTTAATTGCCTTTTAAATCTGTGAACAATTTAAAAATTTTCAATTTTTCAAAAGAAATGTTTTGGAATCAGAATATGGTTTCTACGTCTCAAGACCGGGAGCGGTAGCTCAGTGCATCAACTGAGGTCATTGCAGCGTCTCTGACCGGGAGGCCCTAGGTTCGAGTCCTGACGGCGGCTGGATTTTCGACACTAGCTTTTCAGCTAGATCGATTTCAGTCACTGTCTGGAGGAGAATTCTGGTGACCGGTAGTTTTCCGTGGTTCCAGGCGAATGCCGGAGCAGTACCCTACCAAACGAGCCACGGACTGCGCGCAATCTGTCCTTCCTCTTCCTTGCCCTATCCTCTCCCCTTACATACATACACACACTTACACTAACATGCACTACACTACCACATGTTCCGGGAGACCGGTCGGGAGCTTAGAGTTTGACTGAGGCGGTGCCCCGTTGGTGGGAGAGTCCTCGTTAGGGGGAAACCCCACTAGCCGACGGTAGGTCGGCGCCGGATCTCGCCATCCAGCGGGGGAAGATCACTGCCATCTCCCGAGAAAAGAAGCATGCACTACACTAACGGGACTATTGACCAAAGCAGTTGACGCACCTGGAAACACGAAAAAATCAATCAATCAATATACGTCTCAAGAGGATATTGGGGTGTACTTCATTGATGAAATCTAAGCCAACGTGAGGACAAATGTTGCATTTCCTGAATTTTCATCACAAATAACTCTTTTTACATGTAGGAGAAATTTCAAAGGATTTGAATTTAACACCTCATATAATTTCTCCTTAGCAGCAACACTCGCATCTCCAAACACTACTTCCAAAAACATTTTAATGTCTTCAACAATTTTTAATGACTCTGCTTAAAATAAACCTGCTGTTTCTAATTTATGAATCGTTTTAAGCAATTTTACAAAATTTGTTTTAAAATATATTTTTATTTTTTCGCACTGGCGAGAGTTTTTAGACATTATTTTTGCATGCCAGCAGAATGAGAGTCTGCTCTTCATTATTTTTCCCTCTCTTCTTCAGTTATCAAGTGATATTGAGTTGTGACTTCCTGTATCTTCATTATCCTAAATGACTTAATCCCTTGGTGTTGATTCATTTCGCAATTTTGCTCACAGCGCGTGTACTTGCTTCGTGAATCTACTACGTGTACCGGAGGGTTGAAATCTGTAGTATAATAAGCAAAGTGTAACGTATTGTAGGACTACAGTTAGCAATCGCCACAAAGGGCGGCGGCAGAGGATTAGACGCCAGGGGCCAGGCAGGATGTGACACGCCGAGGTATTCTGGGAAATCCTAAGAGCTAGGGAAAGGGATGCCCAAAGTACGGGACAGCGCATTTTTGCCGCGTGCCGCGTGTCAAATTCTTGGAATCCAGGGAAATGGATGTCCAAAAATGCCTGGCAAAGCGGTCAGTGTGGGCCGTGTGCAAAACCCAGTGACGTTTCAGGTCACGTGGGTGGGGGCTATATAAGAACCAACGCAGAGCGCGGGGGGGGGTTTGTTGAGCTGAGAGGGAACCCTCGTGCGAACGCACAAAAACTTGCGCCCAGGGCGGTGCGGAGCCGAGCTAGGCTCGTGCGGCAAACCATGTGTTGGGACGCCGTTGTGGACTATATCCACGGGTGACAAGAGGTCGCCGGAGCTGTCTGCTGTGTGCGGGAGGCTCGCTGAGGAGTGGCGCGGGCCACGAGTCAGTTATTCATTTTTAAGGATCGCTCCTGCGATCAGGAAAGTAAAGATCTACCAGAGCTGTAACTTAAAGTAGTACTGTACATATTGTGAATAAACCTGTACATATTTATCATTGAAGCTCGTGTCTGTGATTATTGTGTATTCCCACGACGTCACAGACGGGTAGACATAATTGGTGGCAGCGGTTAAACGAATTCCACGGGGAATATCACCCACCAAATAGTATAATTGGTGGCAGCGGTTAAACGAATTCCACGGGGAATATCACCCACCAAATAGCATAATTGGTGGCAGCAGTTATAAAGAAGCCCACGGGGGAGTACGTGCACTCACCAAATAGTATAATTGGTGGCAGCGGTTAAACGAATTCCACGGGGAATATCACCCACCAAATAGCATAATTGGTGGCAGCGGTTATAAAGAAGCCCACGGGGGAATACGTGCACCCACCAAATAGTCATAATTGGTGGATGCGGTTATAAGAATTCCACGGGGAAGTGTTGCTCAATTGTGATAATTAATAGCAGCAGTTAAAACATTCACGCCGGAACGGCACGGCATTGTTGCACCATACGCATAGTGGTGGCAGTATTACGAACAGTGGGTGGGCCAGTGCGTGGGTGTGTCGACGGGCAGACATAATTACGACGCACGGGAGCAGAGAGGGTCCGCTCCGAGCCAGACGCCCACGTCTTCACGGCAACGCCGGAAGGAAGGAAGGAAGGACGGAGAAGGAAGGACGTCTCAAAGCCAACCGGCTTTGATAAAATCAAGAAGTCAGCAAGGATCTGGTGTAAGTATAGCTATCTGCATTGTAAGGTTCAGTTCAGGTTTCAATTATGGCTTACTTACCGAGATTCGGGAAAGATTGTGTAGTGCACGTGGCACAGGAATTAGGACTCCAAATTACAGGTGGAGAAACTTTGGTAGTACTAAAAAAATTGATAGAGGAGCATTCTGATTACGAGGAGGAATTTGTGAAAGGGATAGCTCAGGCATATAAGGATGAACGCGAACGAGAAAAGATTGAACGCGAACGAGAAAAGGCCGAACGCGAATTAGAGAAGGAACGCGCCTATAAGGATCAAAAAGCCGAACGCGAAGCAGAGAAGGAACGTGCATTTCAGTTAGAAAAACTGAGAATAGAACAGGGCCAACTGGCGGGTAGAGCTAGTCCGCAGTCCGAAGTAAATAGCAAAATGCACATTCGATTAAATCAAGTTATGAGCCGATTCAAAGGGGAGGACGACGACATAACAGCATTTTTAAGTGTTTTTGAGAGTCAGGCGGAACAATTAGAAATTCCAGAAGAAGAGTGGGTGGCAAATCTTATGGGACTGCTCCCACACCAAATCAATGCATCGCTAACTTTAGAAGGGCAAGGTAGAAGAACAGAATATGCCGATTTAAAGAGTAGGTTATTAGAAATGTATCGATTCAATGCCGAGAAGTTTCGACAATTGTTCGCGAAACATGTAAAAGCCGCGAATACTACCTGGAACGTATACGCGAGAGAGCTGAAAAATTATTGCAAAGAATGGGTAGCAGGACTAAATATTCATACGTTCGAGGACTTAATGAATCTAATTGTAACCGATCAATTGAAGCGTCGTGTGCCTATTGATATTAAAGAGCACTTTATTGATGAGTGGGGGGAATTTAAGATGCCGTTAGAACTAGCTCGTAAACTAGACAACTATGAAAACAATAGGGCAGGCTGGAAACGGTCTTCGTTCAAGCCTTATAGGAAATCGGAAGCCGTAGGGGAACATGTTGCAAGCACGAGCAAGACGATGCCGATAGTACCGGAATTTCAGGGGAAATCGAGCGGTAAGAAAACCGATGTTAGGGCAGCATACGAGAAGCCAGACAAGCGGAAATGCTACGGGTGTGGTGCCACAGACCACATGGTCCGTGAATGCCCGCAGCGCCGCGTGGCCGAAAAAATGAATCATGTGGCAGACAAAACAGCTACGGAATTGTTTTCACCGTACGTGTTCTTTGGAAAAATTAATAAAATTCCCGGGAGATTTTTGCGCGACTGTGGTGCCAGTTTCGATCTTGTCCATGAGAAATTTATTAGCGACGAGAATTTAACGGGAGAAAGCGTGTGGATTTTGCAACCGCTTGATGCCTCACCACGAAATCTCCCGGTGGCAGAAGTCACTATTGAAGGGCCATTCGGGAAAGTAGTAACTAAAGCCGCAGTTGTGCCTCGGGAATGCGACAGCGGATATTACTTATTAAGTAATAGAACAGCTGCTCTGTTGGAAGAAGTAAAGGCAGGATTTATTGAGCCACAATTAGTTGCAGCCGTAACGACGCGGGCAAAAGCCGCTGAAACGTCGCGGGTGACTCAAGAGTCGGGGCCGGCTGACCGACACGCAGGCGAGTTTGACGCGGACGAGCAGGTAGAAAACCTTGAACAATTGAGGCAGGAGGGAGCCGTTAGTGAAAGGGACGCCAGTGCAAGTGTACTAACGCCCGAAGTGAATGAACTCATAAATGTTACCCAGACTGAGTTCGCAGCTTCACAACAAAGTGACCCGGAAATCAAAACATTATACGACGCGAATAAGCAACGTACCGAATATCTGAATTATGTAGCAGATCGCAGCTCAAACTTTGAAGTTGAGGAAGACGAGCTGGATAAGTACGCTATTAACCTTGATAGTGTCGACTTCGATGCGGAAGCTATGCTCGAAGGAACAGAAGTCGAAGACGAGTTCCGCGACAAACTGCTCAATTTAATTGTAAAGTACAAGCATATATTCTCAGACAGACCAGGGTTGACGGATGTCGTCACCATGGACATTGAATTGACGGACGAGTCGAAAAAGATAAGAAGTGCGCCTTATCGAATGTCGCCGCGTCAATCAAAAATTTTGCAGGAAGAAATCGCGAAGATGTTACGGGATAACATAATCGAAATAGGCGACTCTGATTATGCTTCCCCTATGATTCTTGTAGAGGCGCCGGGACGAAAACCAAGACCGTGCGTAGATTATCGCAAGCTAAACCAAATTATAAAATCAGAATATTTTCCGTTGCCGAACATGGAGGAGAGGATAGAAGCAGTAGCGGCAGCTAAGATTATTACTACATTGGATTTAGCAAAATTTTATCATCAGATACCGCTCACTCCGAGAGCGCAAAGATATGCGGCTTTCTGTACAAGCTTTGGCACGTATAGGCCATTAAGATTGCCCTTCGGGCTAAAAAATGCACCTTTTCAGTGTAGTAGGATGATGGCAGCTTTATTAGCAGGATGTGCAGAATTTGCAGTCCCATACTTGGATGACATCGCCATTTATAGCGACACATGGCAAGAACACCTTAGACATTTAGAGCAGGTGTTTCTAATATTAGAGAAAGCGAAGTTGCATGTGCAGCCAAGCAAGTGTAAATACGCGCGTAAGAATGTGCAATACCTAGGCTACATGGTTGGTAGTGGCATGATGCGGCCGGTAGAGGCCAAAGTAAAAACTATTAAAGAGCACCCCGTACCTCAAACGAAAAAGCAAGTGCGTGCTTTTCTCGGATTAACGGGTTACTACAGGAAATTTATTCCCGATTATGCGGGTATATCAGCGCCATTAACGGACTTATTGCGAGGTCGCGAACGGCAAGGCAGGGTAACGTGGACGCCAGCATGCGAGATGGCATTCGAGAAACTGAGGAACGCTCTCTGTCACGAACCCGTCCTTCACGCGCCAGATTTTAATAAGGATTTTATAGTGCAGTGTGATGCGTCAAAAAGAGGTATTGGCATCATTTTGGCACAGTATAATGATAGAGGAGAAGAAAAACCGGTGTTATACTTAAGTCGTAAATTCACAGATTCGGAATTATTACGATGTACAACAGAACAGGAGTGCACAGCCATAATATGGGCATTGCAGAAATTAAAGTACTATTTGGATGGAAATGCAAAAATTAAAGTGGAAACAGACCACAACCCATTAGTATGGCTAAATAATTGTTCAAGTAAGAACCCGAGATTGATGCGTTGGTCATTAATGATCCAAGCATACAATTTAGAAATTATTCATAAAAGGGGTAAGGATCACGTAAATGCTGATGCCTTAAGCCGTATGTTTTACTGATACATGGAACCTGAACTGAACTGGGAATGCGGAGGGCTACACTGAACCGAATCACTTGATTGCATTGTATAAAATCAAGACAAGAGAAGAATCACTGTATATATGTAACAAATTGTTGAAAGTGTATTGTTTGTGTATTCTGTTTGTTTCATGTGTGTCTTATGTATGTGCAATTATGGGTACAAAGTGAAGCTCTGAAGACAATTGTTGGTTCTGGGGGTATCAGGGAAAGTATCACATCATTCGATTGTGAATACTACGGATGTAATTGCAGCAGACTGTATGTAATTTAAGATTGTAGAAAATTGTATATATTAGAATGAAAGGAGGTACGTGAAGTAGGTTAGTTATTTATATTAGCTAGATTTTGATAAAAAAAAATATGTTGTAAATATAGAGTAGGTTAGAGAGATCAATAGAGTGTGAGCCCAATGGCCAGGTAAATGGCATAATCATATCCAGATCCACAAATCTAGTTGCGGGACGAATTTTTTATTGTGGTTATATCCTGCATAAAAAATTCAAAATAGGGTATGGAGAAGTATGTAACGTATTGTAGGACTACAGTTAGCAACCGCCACAAAGGGCGGCGGCAGAGGATTAGACGCCAGGGGCCAGGCAGGAGGTGACACGCCGAGGTATTCTGGGAAATCCTAAGGGCTAGGGAAAGGGATGCCCAAAGTACGGGACAGCGCATTTTTGCCGCGTGCCGCGTGTCAAATTCTTGGAATCCAGGGAAATGGATGTCCAAAAATGCCTGGCAAAGCGGTCAGTGTGGGCCGTGTGCAAAACCCAGTGACGTTTCAGGTCACGTGGGTGGGGCTATATAAGAGCGGACGCAGAGCGCGGGGGTGGGGTTTGTTGAGCTGAGAGGGAACCCTCGTGCGAACGCACAAAAACTTGCGCCCAGGGCGGTGCGGAGCCGAGCTAGGCTCGTGCGGCAAACCATGTGTTGGGACGCCGTTGCGGACTATATCCACGGGTGACAAGAGGTCGCCGGAGCTGTCTGCTGTGTGCGGGAGGCTCGCTGAGGAGTGGCGCGGGCCACGAGTCAGTTATTCATTTTAAGGATCGCTCCTGCGATCAGGAAAGTGAAGATCT